>CAJVPV010004044.1:0-10478 GCA_910591835.1 Acaulospora morrowiae | reverse complement strand
ATAAATATATGCTATGGTAAAAATATAAGCTAAGATATAGATACTATCTTCATCAGAATATTCAACTATAGTAGCATGTGCATAGATAAACACTTTGGTGAAGATAATATAGAAAGTAAAGATAAAATAAAATAAAAATATTCTAGAAATGGTAAAAGTGCAATAGATACAATAGATGCCGAAGGTGCAGTAACAGATCTATAATACAAAACTATTCTAGAACAGCTAATATTTCAAGGATCAATGCTAATAAAAATCAGACAAGGGGTATTGAAGATCTTGGGTGAAAATCAAATGTAACAATATATATCCTTACAATAAAAAAATATAAATTTATTTATTTAAGACCTGTAAATCTATAACATAATAGTTAGTACTCCACATGTCAGATCACAAGATACTAGTTCAATTTTATGTGAAGGCAGTTAAATAGAATTAATATATATCTGGTGCCATAACCTGAAATGCACTATTTCTTATAAAAAGCTAATTCACATGCTGATCCAGTAGGTGTTGAAATTGTAATCTTCACAAAAGATGTAATTATATGATAATTGTCCAGTTGGTGCTATAATGATCATTTGCAAGCAAAAATGTGACACATTTGGATATACAGACTGGGTGGTACTCTATCTTAACCAATCCTAATCGATAACTTTCTCTTTCATAATTGGTTCTAGCCTAATTAAGTAAAAAAGACTCGGGATATCTCAAACTGGTTCCATTAAGCCACCCTGTCCAAACACAAGCCTGGACTGATAGGTTAGATGGTTTAAAACTAGTAATAGAATTTCCACCCCTAGATAGGTTCTCTTGAAAAACGTGGGTCCACTTTAAGAGTGCATACTATATTGCCAGATTTAAAATATAGGTGGAGATAGCAGATTAACTTAAATGGACCTCGTAGTCATATAATTGGATACAAATAACTCAATAAAAATCATATGCTGCATGCATCTTTTACTTCAATAAATAAATTTATTTATTTAATATACTGTATATATTATTAATATAAATTATCAGAAATTATCATATAATAAATAATGAAAAAAAAAACAATTCTTAAAATTCAAATAAAAAATTTTATTTTATTTAATAAAAAAAACATTTCTATAATATCAAAAAAATGTATTCTATTTTAATAAAAAAAATTTTAAAGATAGAAAACTAATATTTAATATGTTTACCTTTAACCTTAATAATATTTTTAATATGTTTTAGAATATTTAAAATTAAATAAGATAAAGTTTCTATAAAAATGTTTGCCTATTCTTCTTGTGCAACACTAATTAAATTTTGCTTTAATTTAGATAAAGGTTTTCTTTTTCAAATTTGGCAGTCAAAATGATTTCACAAATATTCAATTGAATTCAAGTCTTGACTTTGTAAAACACAATCTAAAACAGAAATATTATGTATTGTTATTTATCAATTCATACAATATAAAAAAATATATAACATGGTACCAAATCTTGTTATAATATCATATTTGAACTATTATAAATATATGATATTAAATTATTTGCAAGAACATTAATATATATATCGAAATTCATATTTTCATCTACTTCTATTAACAGTTCAATTTTATATCAATCAAAACAACTTCAAAATATAACAAATTTTTAATCAGATTTAATTGTAGGCTTAATATAATCTTTATTATAAGTCTTTTTTACTCTTTTTTATACTTTTACTTGTCCATCAGATTTGAATAAAGTGAATCTTAATTTGTTAGACCAAATAACTTTTTTCTATTTTTTATTTCAATTATGTTTAATTTGATACTATTTTAATTGAGAAATATATTGTTTATTGCTTAAAAAAGATTTCTTACATATAATACAACCTTTAAAACCAAGTTAATAAAGATATATATGAATAGTTTTAGGATGAAGTATCAGATTAAGGCTTTAATTGGATTTTTTTGTAATTTTTTTAAGTGATGAAAATCTGTTTTTTAAAATAATCCTTTGTAAAAAGTATTATTTCTATTTAGAAAGAGATTTAGGCCAACCAGATCTTTTTTTAGAATGAATAAATTATTTTTCTTATAATAGTTAATAGTATCATATACAGTTGCATAAAAAATATTTAACATAGTTAATATTTTTATTCTATTTGAACTTATAAGATAAGTATTAATTATTTGATTTTTTTTCAGTTATTAGTTCATTGTCTTATATTTTTTTAATCAAAAAAATTTATTTATACTTGCATCAAAAAAGAAATAAATAATATTTACTTTTTTGATTAGTTATATATTTATTGTAAATTTCTAATAATTTATATTAGAGGTATATATATATACATTGTTAGTAATAATAGTAAATCTGTTAATAACCTGGAACCAATTTTTGTATTATATTGATATATAAAAAATTAACAAAACTTTTAAAAATTTTGCAATTAATATCATTGACTACCAATATTTAAAAATATTAAAAATTATATCTAATCTTATAATTAATATCAAAAATATCAAAAATATAGAATATTAAAATTGTGACAATACAAAAAAAATTATATTGATTAAAAGAAAATATAATTATATACAAACTAATAATACAAGTAATACAAATAAAAATATATATAAAAAATTCTTTTTCAAATACATTCACATATGAATAAAATTTTGAAAAAAGAAAATCAAAAATTTTTTCTTAAAAAAAAACTGTAAAGGACCCTGAAAGATCTTTATTATTCTTTAAAAGTCAATCTATCAAACCAACTCATACTCTATTTGATATTCTTATTACTGATATCAATAAATACATTGCCATAATTTTTCGAAAAAACAACAACAATAATATCACTTATACAACTAGTCCTATTACTTATATCTATTTTTCAAAATTTGAAAACCTCACAAAAGTATAGTTGACACCAGTTTGCATCCAAGAAAATAGTCATGAAACTCTTAAAGTAATATCAATATTCTTTAAAATATACAAAAAAAGACTTGGAAACCATTATATCAAAGTAAAAGTCTATATTTTAAATTCAATGGTTTTGAAAACAATAAATTCTTTCTTTAAGTACCAACACATCTTTTGATTATTTGACAGTAACAAAGCAGACATCATGAAAGAGCTTCTCAAACAAAAAATTAATTATAGTCTCCATGTTTCTTGGAACAAAATTGATATTAACACTAATAAAGCAATCAACACTTTTTCCTTGGAGTAAAAAACTAAACCACTTATACCTTTTCCTAACACTTCTATTTAATTGGAAAAAGGATCAATAACAATAGCATGTAACTTGATTATAAGAATAATGTATAACATATTAATATTACAGAATGCAATATTAATCAAATTAGTCCTAACGCAGTATTTCCTGAACATAGCAGTAATTAACCCAGTTTCCATACAATTTCAAATGATGAACCTATAGCACAGCATAATACTCAAGGACATAACATGCCTATCTATCTTCCCATATACAGGCCACCTTAACCAGCCACAGCAAACATAGAAATTGATAAGCATCTCTCACCAAGCCAATCAGTAGAGACCCTTGAATCCCTTCCTATTGACTGGGCAGATGAAACCAATAAACACCTAGATAAAAACCAAACTGAAAAGAATAATGCCACTAGCATCTTTGATATAAGAAATGCTTCACTTAATAAACAAAAAAAGATTCTGAAATTATATGAAAAACTCAACAAATGTAAAAGAACAGTCAAATCTATAATCAATTTCTTTCTAAAGATCAAAAACAAACCAGTGGGTATCCCAAGAACTTTCATCAAAAAAATCTTTTCAAAAATTAAATACAGAGACCATGATTCTTTCAGAATATTCACAAAAGACAAATTAATTAAAGGCCAATACCAAAAAAAGTATAAGAAAATCAAGAAGCAATTCCACTCAAACTATTGCCAAGTCAACAACATGAGATATGTCACTAGAACTATCCAAAATAAAATCAGAAAAATAATTAACAAGGCCCTCTTCATTGCCTATCTTCACTTAACAGACCTAGCATTACTTAAGTATTGGCAAGTCACCCAGCTCCTTAAATATGGATTTAATTTTTTCATTAACTCTATACTTCAAAAAATTGATTATCAAGAGTTATATAAAATATGCAAAGAACTCATTCAAAAAAATATACCTGATTATTCACCAATTCAAGAGAAATCCCTACTGCAATAAAAATCAGACTTTTCAAAACTATTTCAATTACTTCAAGAAAGAATATAAGTGAGATTGTCAATAGCTTGAAAGCTTTCTACAATTTTGATCTTCTTTTCACTATCTATTTTGTCAAAAAACACAATCTTTCAAACAAACCAAAAGACCTCAATTTAGAAGTAGCTCACATTTTTTTATTTATGAAAAGATATAAGCTTGCAGATCTCAAATTCCATGTAGACAAACTAAAAGAACACTATTATATTTCAAACAAACTTCCAGAATTCTACTTTGATCTTCCCACACCAAAAGCACAATTGTCACTATCATTCAAGAACTTACCAACCAACTTCACAAAATACTTTTCAATAGATAACACAATAAAAGAATTCAAAAAAGATGTAAAATTGCTTAGAGATAACAATTATGCAGTAAAATATCTCCCACTTGATTACATCAAAGTCAAATGTTCTCTTTCTTTAGCATATTGGTATAGCAAAAACAATTTCATCCTCCTTTTTGCTACCACAGCAGATGAACTCATTGAAGACCTAAGCTATAAATGTTATCTGAAACTTTTCCTAGGTTCTGAGTGGATCAAGGATAACCTTAATCAATTTAACAAACTTAAACTTCCAGAAAACCTTACTACAGTAGAGGCAGAACTGGATATTTTTAGAGATCAACTCAACAGAGACACACTTGACTTTAAACAAACAATTACAAAAAAATCAAGAACAAATACCTAGTTGAAATCCTTAGAGAATAAATTATCTCTTTTCTTTCTAACCTTTCAGGCTTAGAAAAAACAAACAAAATTTTATTAAATCTTAAAGTTAGTCTAAATCTTCTACTAGAGAACAATCTCCACCTGAACAATTATATTAAGACACTTTGAAATATTTCCATTTCAAAAAATTATTAAACAACTTTATAACTGAACCAGAGTTACCTAAACTAGCAATGACTCTTCTTTCCAACTTATAACTTAATCTAACAATAAGTACAATCATAAATTAGTTCAACTTTCAATCTCTTTAGTCAATTCTACTATAACAAATACTGCTCTCATTAATATATCAAACATATCTTACCAGCCATTATCCTTCCAACCAATCTCAAAAATCTCAACAAGAAATTTAATTATCATATCTATACTCAATATCCAGTACTAAAGATGGGTTTCTAAATTAAAGGCGAGGACATAATTCAAATGTTTCTTACTATTGAAAAAGTTTTTTTAAAAATATAAGATCAAAAAAAAATTACATACAAAGGTTTTTTACAATTTAGGCCATTTAATCCAAGTGTTTTTTGAATTATATCTTTATTAAAGTAATAAATAAATAATTATGTCCCTTCAAAAAGGACATAATTGATCTATAAAATTTTATATGTTAAATAGTTTAGGAATCCATCCTTATTCAGGACCTTTCTCAAAAAGACAAATGTAGCAAACTCATTAAAGCAATCACAAATAACAGATGCATTCTTTGCTACTTTAAGACAAAGGTATTTTCTGATAACACACTCCCAAGAAAACTCAACAATCTTACAATTATCTTAAGTGTTTCATCAAACAATAAAAGTAATGAGACTTGCATTTTTATAACAAAATCTATCAGTAATCATATTTTTAATGCATTTGCTCAAAATTAATACTGGTATATCATCCAAAAGTTGACATTATAATAATTTCTTGCTACTTGTCACACAAAAGAACAGCAAGGAAGTTCGCAATTATCTCTCTAAAAAATTTCATCAGAGAACATTAGAAAAAACATATCATTTTAGCAGACAACCTCAACACCTACCCACTTAACTTTTCTGCCATTAATGCTCTAATTACATCATACAAGTGATTTATCTACAGATATCTTAACAGATTTACAAATATAGCAAGGACTTCAGATAAGGAAAACATATTCACCTATATAACCAATACAAGTGTTTTCAGAATTGACCAAATTTGGATCACACACAATTTGGCTAGTAAGATTTTAAGCTGCAAAGTTATTGAATAGAAAGTCATCTTTACCAATTATATACAAGTAATCACTATCCTGAATTGGTTTGAAAACAGATCCAACAGAATTGCATTCTCTACAAACATATATTAGTTCAACAATACTTCCAAAGAACAAATACAAGCAATACAGGAGAACATTGAAATCACCTACCTTGTCAACCAAAACCACTTATGGAAAAGTCTTAACAATATTATCAAAAAAGTCTTGAATGACAACATTCTCCAAAGAAAACAAACAAACTCCAGTTACAATAAGGATCTAACAAAACATTATATCACAGCTATTAAGTCCGCAAAAAGGATGCTAAAAGCTCTAAAAAAACAAAAGTTCTCAATACCAAAACTTCATCGTACAGCATTAATGATACATAACAAGATTTTCAATACAGATCTCTCTCCTAAATCATTAAGAAAAGTTATAAAACTTTTAAATAATGAAAAAGTGGTCAAAGCAAATAAAACTATTATATTCAAATTACAAAAGAGTATTAATAAGAACTATATCAGATTCTGGAGCAAATCCAAACATGTTCTCAAAAATCTCTAGATATTTTAAAACCATCCTTCAGCCTCTTAATTCTTTCAGAAAAAAATAGGCTACATGACGACTCTGACCAATTAATTGAAATTATCATAAACCATTTCAAAAAAATTCTTAAAATCAAAACCTTTCAATATTGATTAAAATTGGTAAAATCAATACTCCCCTATAAGGTCAATTTCTGATAATACTGTATATTTAATGCAGTTTCTAATGAAATCTTACTTTTTAAGATTAACTCAGTTCTTATTTGTTTACCTAAGAGAAAGACACCAGGATTTACTTGTATTCCATACAAAGCTTGAATTAATCTTGGCACAACAGTGAGACAACAAATTAAAAATTTATTCAATAAGGTACTCTTCACATCCCTTCCACTTAAACACTAGAAGCAGTTAACTATTACACTGTTGCCAAAAAAAATAATCTGATCATATGACCTAACAGACATTTGCACCATTTCACCAATTAAAACCAGTCATAAAATTTTTATCAAGATTATTAACAAATGAATTTCTGATATTATTGATAAAAGAAAGATTCTCTCGGGATTCAATTTTGCTAGTTTCAAAAACTAAAGCATCATAGAACCAATATTAATCATTATCTTCAAATTAAACTGTCAACAAGTTGAAAAAAGAATTATGAATATTCTTTTTCGATATCTTCAAAGCATTCGACTCAGTTAATCTTAATAGCTTGGATGCATCTATGAAAAGAATAAAGCTACCTACACAAATTATCTCATTAGTCCTAAACTTGCTAAATAATAGAAAACTTCAAATAATCTTTCATTACAAACTAACCAACTTCTTATATATCAGCAATAGCATTGATCAGGATGAAACATTAGCTTCTTTTCTCTAGACTATTTTCTATAATCTAATGCTTATTTAAGTTACCAATAACATATCATCAAAATCAAAAATACTTGCCTATATAGATGATGTTGCCATACTTAGCAGCTCTCTTAATTCTCTTCAAAGTGTTACAGATATTTTTTGCTTCTTTCTTAAAATTAATTCCATAAAATATAACAAAAAGAAAACTGAGCTAATTAATAATCTCAGTTCAAAAAATCCATATTTGTTTATTGCTTTTTTGATAACTTTTATTATGTTTGATAGAGTTTTGTAAGATCTGACAATTGTATTGAAATAGTCTGGTCTCTTTTTGAAATATTATTCTCTATAGCTTTTGTAATAATATTGTTAAGTTATTTCTATAAAAGTGAGTTTTGTAATGAGCAATTAATATTAATATCCTTTTAAAAGGTATTGATTTTTCAAGTGAAGCTTTAATAAAATTATATGTTTTGGTATTAAAGAAAATTCTATTGGATTTGTACTAAAACAAGTCTAAAATAGTGGTAACTTGTTTGTAATTTGTAATAATGTAATCTTGATTATGGATTTTGTAATTTAGAATTTTTTAGATAGATTGTTAAAGAGCCAGATCTGATCAATTCTCAATATACTGGTGGTAATAAAATATATATAAAAAGATTTCTTGTTTATAACTTTTGTAATGTCAGTAAGCTTGTAAAGAAATCTGTAGATTTGTCTTTTGTGAAGAAGGGCCTGGGTATTAATGTGAGAGTGAAAGTGAAATAAGAGTTAAATTGCTGGCAAGAACTAGATATTTTTTGTTATGCTTTTTGATTAAATTCTTAAAAAACTTTGTTGCTTTTTTGTGCTAGTCGATATTGTAAGGTAAGTAGCAGGAAATGACTATTGTATTAACCTTTGATTTGAATTTGAGATGAACTGAGTATTTAAAACTCATTAATTGCAAAGATTTTGAAAATATAATTAGTAAAAGATTTGGTTAAAAGTATGACAAAGCCATTGCTAGCTGGTTAACTTGGAAAACTTGTAATAATTATAATATTGTTTATTGTATTTGATAATTAATTGTGTTTTGTGATCTTGTTTTCAGAACAGTAAAGAAAGTTTCTTTTGTATATAATACTTTTAGTGAGTTTGGATAGTTTTCCTTATGAGTTAAGACCTTGAATATTAAATATAGAAATTGAAATAAGGTTTTTTGTATAGCAGAAGAAAAATAGAGATAATATTTGACAGTCAGGTCTGGTTGAATTGTTGTTATTTATAATTTGATTATTAGATAAGATAGTTTCTAAGAAAGAATTTAAGTTGGACAGTTCAGTTATAGTCAAATAAGTATTAGAAAAAGAGTCAGCTTGGGTTCAGATGACTTGGGTTCAATGATAAAGTCTTATAAATGTTTGTCAAAGTGAAGTGGGTACCAAAAGTTTTGATCTTTTTGTTAAATTTGGATTGTCCAAGAGTGATACTGATAACTGAATATTTTTGTTTGCTAATATTTTGTTTGTTTTATTTATGAAGAAAGTGTTGATAGAAGAAGAGTGATTCATTTCTATAGATTGTACCTGTATATTGTTTTTTATTTTGGTGACTGTTTATTTGAATTTAGGAAAATTCTATCAAGTTGTTTTTTGTTAAAATTAAGTTCTAATTCTACTGTACTAAGGTTGGTTGAAAGCTTTTGCTTGTCAGATTATATCAGGTTTTCACTAATTTATTTGGATTTCAATAAAAGTTTTATAAAGAATTTTGATTTGAGATTCTTGATAAGTTTATTTGCTTTATCTTATATAATAATAGGTAAAAGAATAGTATTGTTTTCACTATACCAGTAGAAAGAAAAAAAGAATATTCACTATTATATAATCTAGTGGTAACTGTTTAACTGTATAATTATTGTTTCTTAGAAGATTTATTTCTTTTTTAAAGCTCTCAATACTGTTGTCCACCAGGAACTGTCTATTTAAGTGAAGAATAGGTTTCTATAAAAAAGTGAAATAGTTATTTTTGATAGTGGAAGTTTGAAATATACTGTATGTCAGGCAGCTTGCCAAATATATTGTAGTCTTTTCTAAGTTTTCTATACATATTTTGAGATCTAGTAACTCTTCTCTCTTTATAAGTAAGAATTTATGCTTTCCTATTGATTTTAGATTACTTGGATTAGAAGGTAAGTCAGAATTTTTAGCAAAGTATATTGTTAAAAAAAGTTAAAATTGTAAAAATCCCTGAAACTTTCTGCAATCTCACTTGTATCTTTTATGAAATTAATTAATATAACTTTTGAAGACTGAATTTTTATTGTCTTAGAGATGTTATTAAAGTTATTTGGAAGATTGGTGAGATTTTCCTTGATCATTTTTTTGCAAGTTTGTTAACTTGAAATAGGCTATAAAGAAAGCTTTATTAATAATTGTTCTGATTTTTTTTGATAATTCTAATGATATATTTCAGGTTGTTTGTTTTAAATAGTTGTTATGGAATTCTTTTTCTAATTTTTTGTATTTTTATTAATATTGGTTCTTAATTAACTTATCTTTTACAAAGGTTCTAAAGAAGTTGCAATCCTTGTATTTGCTTTTGAAAAAGTTTTTTTTAAATAAGATTTTTGATATTTCAATTAATTAATTTTTTATTTTAATAAAGAGTTCTATAATAGACTTGATAGTTCTGTTATATTGATTGATTTTATTACACAGTTCTAGAATATTGTTTTGGTCATTTTATTTCAAGATATTTCTAATGTCTGCTAAGTTTTGAAAAGTGTAACATTTAATATGTGGAAACATTATAATGTTAGGATTAATAAAGAAAAACTTTATTAAATATGAGAGAAACCAGACAACTCTGTTATTTCCCAAAGGAAAAAGGGCTTTCTTATATAGATAATTTTCCTATATAAATAAATAAAGTAA
>CAJVPV010004043.1:0-10478 GCA_910591835.1 Acaulospora morrowiae | reverse complement strand
GAAAAGTTTAGATAGTTTATTTTATAGTCTGATAGTTTATGAGTCATAAAGTTATAGTCCTATAGCAGATAGTCATAAGAATATAAATAAGAGAGCGAGGATAAAAAAAAGAAGGTAATAATAAGAATAAAAAAATAACAAAGACAATAACAATCGAAAAACCAATCAATCAATAAAAAAAAAGTAATAAACATAATTACCATTCTTGTAGAAGCGCGAAACAGTTGTGCGAGTATTAATTATGGTTACTATAAGTGGTGGTGTGATAGACGCACCTAAAAAGGAAGTTGGCAATTAACTCCCCTTCTAGAGTAACGTTGCCACGAGAGGATCATTCTGGTAGTCACTAAAAGGGATAGTGACTTGAACAATCGACAAAGGGTGATAAAGGAAAGAAAAAGGTTAATTATAGGTTCAAGATCGGTTAAGTCAAATCCACGCCTCGAGTAGAGAAAAGAAGAACCACCTACCCTGACGTTACGCGAGTTTGACCTGCCCCAAGTGACAGATTTGCCATTTCACTATCAACAATATATAATACTTATTATTTATTATCACTTTATATACTTTGTTATATTACAAAAATTAAAAATTTTCACTTAAAAAATTTTTAATTAAAAAACTATAAACAGTTACTTCTATTAATTAATTTATATTTCCAACTTAATTATTCAAATATTATTAAATATTAAAACAAATTTGTATAAAAAATATATTTTATAATAATTAATATAAACAAAACTTATTCTAGCAAAAATAATCAAAACAAAATTATATTATTAACAAATAAACTAATTATTATATTAACAAAAATATCAATATCAATAATAATATTATTTATTTTAAATAATAGCTTAATCATTTCTGAAAGTAATATTATTTTAGTTAAATGGAACAATCAATATAATATATCTAATTCAAGATATTTTTTATATTATAATCAGCTTTTTTTTATCTTTTTTTTATTATCACTAAATATTCAAACTCAAATAATAATGCTATTACTACTACTATTATTAGTATTAATCATGTAAAGGGCTATTCAAATCCTTTTTCACTATTAAGGTTTTTAAGACTGAGACACAATAATTTGATCTAAGTTTTTTTCTTAAACTCTATAAAACAAATTCATAATTTATCAATATACTGTACATTTATAAAAAAACAACTATTTAAACTGTTACTTAGTTTTTTTACAGAAGTTTTCACTTTTTTATTCAAACTTTTATTCAATTTTTGTTGTAGAAGTTCTTTCTTTTTATTTTGATTTGGTCTTTCTTTTATATATATACTAATATTATAGTAAAATTATAACAACTATAATAACTATTCTAACTATTCTAACTATTCTAACTATTTCTATTATAATTACTATAATCACTATAATCTATATAATCAAGAAAAGATATATAAGAAATAAATCAACTATAATGAAAATATTTTAGATTTTAGATCTTGCATCATTCAAAATTTTTCTTTTTTAGTAATTGGCAAAATTATTAGGAGAAACAAAACAACAAATGCTTTTGGTGACTCCTCTCCCAAGGGCAAACTACCAAGCCCATTCTACATTGTTCTGAATATCATTATAACAAGTCTTAGCAACCAACTTTTTTTTGTAATATACAAGAAAAGCAACTCAAGCAACATTCAAATTACTGAACTAGAAAAAAATGTATCCATTCCACCTTTAGTTAACTTCTCCAAATTCTGGATTGTCTCTTTACAAAACCCAAGCAACAACAGTCCTACACAAGTAGACACAGCCTTTATTAACTTCAAGCAAGTAACAACTGACTCCATCTTTTCTCATTCACATATAATGGCTTCAATAACCATCAACAATTACAAAAGCAATATTCAAAACAACTTTAATGACTTCTTTCAATATTAAAAGAGAAATAATCTTGCTCCAAACATAAGAGAGATCATTACAAGAAAGGTCCTAGACAGCAATTTCAATTATACTCTCTATTTTTCCTAAAACCAAGTTAATATTATTAAAAGTAATAAGAGATTTAACTTAGAAAAAATTCAGAACACACCATTTCACATGCCACCTAACATACCAGTCTAGGATAAGAAACCAATAACTACTAAACAAAACTTCACTGAAAATTCTGAGGAAAAAAAGCTATCTTCTTAAATTCCAAAAAAAACCCCAAGCAGCTTGCCCTCTCCTAATAATCTATAGAACACGAGCAGTTCTAAAATAGTAAAAATCAGTAACAATACACATGCACCTCCTGCAGTCAAGAGTAACCAGCACAGCAGATCATACAATACCAAATACCAATGATACACATAATTAAGATGACATGATGCAAGTAAATGATCTCCACCATGCAGTCATCACAGATAATCAATATAACAAATCTGGAAGTACAATCAGACCAATCAGTCTATGCTTTGACAACAATGTATCAATAAAATCTCTAGATATCACAAATCTTATTGGTAGCACCAGCTTTCTTATAGAATTTAATCGTCAAGTACAAAAATAGCTAGGCAACCTTCAAGAGAATGCACCTTCTATTCAAACAGACAATTAAGAGCTCACATCAGATCAAATTAGAAGAAAAAAAATACTAGAAGAAGCCGAGACTAGTTGGCCAACCAATGACCTGAGTTTATATAAAGACTTTGAGAACTTCCACAACTTCTCACCTATCAGAAATTCATTAGAAAACAAGTAATTGACCTTATCTTCAAACAATAGAGAAAATAAAATTGCAGAAATTCTGTTAGAAAGTAGCCACCCAATAGATGGCCCCACCATTGTATATATAATAAACAACAATAAATCTTTCATTAGCAAGCATGACACAATCATTGATCTAGCATTACAGCTATCAGTCTGCCACAGTAATGCAAAAGTAGTAGCAGATCTTTTCAAGAAAATCAGAAATACTTCCAAAGGTTCAGTTCTACAGAAGTCTTATTTAGCAATTTTCACTAAAATTCTCCTAAGAGATAGGACTTTCTTCAGATTCTTTACTGAGAATGATTTATTTAAAAAAATTACTAAAAAGAATACAAACAATTAGAAGTATTAGCATATGGGAACTACAAAAAAATCAATGATGTTGGAAATATCAGCAGAAGAATTAAAAGAAAAATCAGATGGATTCTCAACTCGTCACTATTTGTGGCATGTCTTAGATTCACAGACTTGAGTAAATTCAAATTCTTCAAAATTATACAAATTCTTGAATTTGGATATAACTACTTCATAAAAGATGATAATAGCATTGTTAACTATATCAAATTGTTAGACTTAATCAAAGAAATGCTATACAAATTACTACCAACTCTCCTAGACAATTCAGAATTCATCCCCTCTAACATAGTTATTAAGCTCCCAAGCCCATTACCAATCAAAAAAAGATCATTGCTTACATCTACTGTATCTATTTTAAGAATACATTACAAGTTTTTTCAGCTTTCCGATTCATACTTCTTTAAGTTCAAATTACTATCAGATAATTTCAAGGATCTAAATAAAGAAACCAAACACCTCTTTCCTATTACTGAATGAAAAGATCTAAAAGAGTTCTTAGAAAAAATCAGAGAGCTCACCAAGTTCTACAAAGTTCTCACAAAACTGCCTAAAGCATTTTTTGATCTGTCACTACTTAAAGTTCTACTTCCAGCATTATACAAGCTGCACCCAGAGCACCTGGCATATTACTTTCCCCACAACCCAATGATAATGAATATAAGAAAGCTCATCAGTATCTTAAGGAAAGAATACAGCCTCAAAACTCTACTTCTGGACTTCTATAAATTCAAAAGACTGTTACTTTACTCTCCCAACTCATTGCTAGACAACTTAGACATAAACATTTCTACACAAACCAAGGAGAATGCAGACCACTTTATAAAACACTTACAAAAAGACTTTAAATTTAACTTGCCTCTCGACCCCCAGTGGATCAATCCAATTATCTCACAGACAGGTAAAAAAAACTATCAAGCAAAATTTCTGACGTGGACAAGTCTACTGTTACTAAAATTTTTGAAAATTTTATTAACTTTAGATAGATACAACCATATATTATCAAAATTTATTAACATTAGTTATATTTTCCATATAATATTTTCTTCTTTTCCCCAAGATTCTCAAAACACCTATATAGTTTTTACAGTGCAATAAATTTGGAGCGCCATAGCTAAAAATCTAAGTTCTGAAGCTTCTTTGAGATTCTAAGCAACTATTTGCGAAAAGACTAGAGAAATAACTTTTGTTAAGATCTTAAAAGCGACTGTCTTACGATATTTTGAGTAATTTCGCTTTTTCTCTTGTGAATAAGAATTTTCTTTGATGATCATCCTAAGTGTAACAAATAATTTTCTAGCCAAATCTTTTGTGTAAATAGATAAACCACATATAAATAATTAGATTAAAGACGACCAACAATTGATTAAAACATTATAAAAAGGCTGCAATTTCCCCAGCTGTAAAAAAAAAGGAGAGAACAATTATCATAATTATAAAATTCTAAATTCTTATATTTTCTTTAACTTTCTTTTAATAAAATTATATTTATCCCATATTTTTCTTTTATGTTTTTCTATTGTTTTTCTATTGAAATCTAATATTTTTATATTGTTATCTTTTGATTCCAATATCAGGGCAGAGTTGTAAAATTGATTGAAACAATAATTTTGAATTGTTTATATTAATTTATTTAATAGTATTTGAAACAAAACATATGTTGAATAAATTAAATCTTTGAAAATTGAAAATTATTTTTATCGGTAATTTTGAAGTCTATCAAGGGAGAAACTGAAAGTTTCAATATATTTGATTGTGAATTTTATCTTTCTTTGATTTTCTTTGACATTTCTTTGAATATTTTCTTTTATTTTTTTTTATTCTGTTTCTATTTTTTTTTATTTCATAGGAACACTCTGTTCACTGCAAGTCTAAATTGGCACAATTTTCATTTTGCTCTTTCAAGATAGTAACACTATTAATCGTGTGAAAACTGCATGGGATATATTAATTTTGTACCATTTTAGAGGATTGGTTCCAGGTTCCAAAGCCACCCCTACTCTCTGTAGAGGAGCTTAACAAAATATCAAAAGATGATTTTTCTTCAATCCACATTCTTCTCACAGACAATGAAAATTTATCTTCATTAATAGTGCAACTATACAAAAAATATACATTCGACAGATTACCAGAAAAATACATCACCCTGAAGATCTGTCAGAGCCTGGCTTTGATCTCATTCCCTTTATTTGTTAAGATGACATTACTATTCAACTTTAATCATTCATTAAATGCACTTATACAACAAACCCTTCTAACATCCATATCAAAAACTTATTTAATATCTCAATCCTAAATGTTCGTGGACTAAACGACAGAAGCAAACTAATAGCACTATTCCAGGATCTCAAAAACAAAAGAACAATCTTATATTGCTTAAAAACAAAAACCTCAAAAGAATATTCTTTTCTTAAGAAGCTCAATAACAAAATAATTATCTCAAGCATGCCATCTGGCTCAACAAAAATAGTTTATATCTAATATTAGGAAAGGATCTGAGCAATCTTATATTTGAAACATTTACTGAAAATGAATACTGGTGTGCAGTTCACCTCAAATTCAAGCCAAAAATCGATATTATTATTATTTCTATATATCTATCATATGAGCACAACAAAAGGAAAATAGCTATCCATTTATTAATCAGATTTATTAAAAAATTCAAAAAACCTGTATATCAAATAATGGCAGGAGACTTTAACATATATCCATCAGGTACACCAGCAATTAATGCTTCAATAACAAATTCAAAAAAGAAAATCTATAACTATCTATACGATTGGACAGATATTATTAAAGCAATGGACAAAAAGAAAGAGTATACATATATAACCCAAACAAGCATATCAAAAATTAATCAAATCTGATGTACCAATTACTTGGGAACCAAAGTTCTAGATGCAAAAATCTTTAACTCATTATCAATTAACATAGACCACAAGCAAGTGCAAGTAATTTTCGATTGGTTCAAATACAAATTGGCAGCTTCTGAATGCCAAACAAAAATATTCGATTGGAAAAAAGCAATTGACCAGCAAAAAGCCAATTTCAAAGAAGAAGTAGACCTTAGAATATTTATAACTACCTGCTTCTTCTGGACTAACTTTAATCATATTTAATCAGCATCACCAATAACAATCTTTCTTTAATAAAGTCACAACTGCATAAAGCCAAGAAACCAGGATGTGCCAAATATTTCAAAATAATTAATCACATTAAAAGAATACTGAGCAAAAAAAAAAAGTGAAACTCATCAAGCCAGAAAGGAATTATTCATCCAAAATACATAGTATCTATTTACTAAAAAATCATAGAGATACTCCAGCTTTTCAAAAGTCATTAAATCACTTAAGTAAAATTCTAATTAAAGAGAGACTCCTTAGTATCAAAAAACAACAAGTAGAACAAATTTACAAGGCTATCACAAACAACTTAGTTAAATTTTGAAAAAAACCTAAAAGTTTTATTAAAAAAGCATTAGGTGATCTAAAACCTTCTCTAAACTTAAATATAATATAGGATGAAGACAAGAACCTAATAGATGATTCTGATTCAATCAAGCAAATTATTAACAACTACTTCAAAAGAATACTCACTGAAAATAGCTTTAAGCTAGTAGACACACTATGAAAGAAAATATACTTTCCTATCAAAACTATACCATCTGAAATCTACAAAGCATCCCAAAAATCTATCAGCTACAATGAACTCACAAAGACACTCAACAAAACTCCAGCCAACAAGACTCCTGGTAACTCAATAATCATATATGAAATGATCAATTGTCTAGGTGACAAGTTCAAAAAAACACTCCTAAAATTATTCAATTCCATTCTCAATAATGAGCAGATCTCACAAAAATGGAAGAAATTAACAATTGTTCTTCTACCAAAAAAAATTGTTTGGTCAAGAAAGATTATAGACACAAGACTAATATCTCTAATCAAATCTATCAGAAAGATTTTTACAAAAATTATTAACACAAGAGTTTCAACAGCACTCATAAAAAATAATATTCTATCTAAAGCCAACTTTGCAAGCCTAGCAGAACAAAGTACCATGAAGCCACTAGCAATCACAGCTACAAGTCTAAACACAGTTATCAATCTCAACAGGGAATTGTGGATTGCCTTATTCGATATCACAAAGGCCTTCAACTCAGTTAACCTGGACAGTTTCAAAGTAGCACTCCAAAGAATTAAGATCCCCAATAAACTAATATCTATATTCTATAATCCCCTGTATGACTGAGAACTTTCCATAACAACTAACTTTAAAAAAACAGACAGCTTTAGAGTATTAAAAGGTTTAGATCAAGGCAAAACCCACTCCCTACTATTATGGACAATCTTCTATAATCCATTGGTAATAATCATATTTAACTATCAAAATCATTTACAAATTCTATACAACATTATTGCATATATAGATTATATGCTCTTAATAACAAATTCAGTATCAAAACTTCAAGAGTTTATTAATATTTTCTGCTCATTTCTCAGCCTCAATAACATCAGATATAATATAGGCAAGACTATACTCATTACAACATTAGGCAATAACAACCCTAACAGAAGCATCTCCCTTAAAGTTTTTAACACTAATGTTATCCTTCTTGCATAAGTCATCAATACATTATCTTGGTAATTACTTCTTAGGCAATACTATAGGCAACCTGTCAAAACATACAGTATCTTAGTTAAAGATTTAAATTAGATTATCATGGTCTGTAACAAGCAAAGTTGAAATGGATTAATAACTAAGCAAGTAATTGACTGGATTGTACCAAGCAAACTTGACTACGTTGTACATTTAGTCTTACTGTCCAAACACGAAATTACAAAAATACAAACCAAAATAAACAATGCAATCAAGGCAAAACCCAGAGTGAGAAAAACTATTTCAAATAGAATCACATACTTCCAAGCTAGCCTTAAGTTCTTTAACCTGTTAACAGGCAGAAGCTCACCATTTCAAAGTTACTTATTACCAAAATGTGCAATCCAAAAACCAAGGCCACCATTGAAATAAAAATAGAGTCAATCCAAGTGAATCATGCAATATGGACATGTCCAATATGTTTTTCAGAAAAGTTTCAAGAGAGCTGGATTACCAGAGCTGAATCCACATGTAAAAAATATAAAATCTCAGTTTGTCCATTCAAGTACAAATTCAATTATCTGGAAGAAAATCAATCTATTGGTCTGGCATTTTCCTTTAGAGGCAAAACCTTGGTCTGATAGGCATTTGGTCTTTACTGCAAAAATATTAAATTTCTCAGTGACCTACTAGTATATCAGTCAAATCACAAACTTACTTGACATGAATTCAACACACACTTAGGGCCTATATCCAAAGGTCTTATTCTAACTTGGTTCTCTCAAATCAGCATTTCAAATTACATTCAAGAATCTTCTATTTGTATACCAAACATTAAAGCGAGGTTTTAGGCAATGATACTCAATAACCAGATCATCTATATTAAAGTCAAATGCAGCCGAAACAGAAAGCACCCAGATGTCAAAAGATCACACTATCTGATTAATATAAACAGAACTCTTATTAGATGCCAGTGCCATAGCAATGTACAAAAAATCTCAATTCTAGTACAAGAAGCTATAACTCTATGGATATATAAAAAAAATAATTAACATTGTCTAGCCAATGCTTCAGAAAAGATTCTAATCCAACTGCATTCCAAAAAGATATCAAACCTTATACCTATTATAGAAATTAGAAGTATAAAACCAATAAGCATCCTGTTCTATATTAATGACATAATGCTTAACAATATCAAACAAATCTTTAAGACAGACCAATTCTTTGTTACTATGGACCTAAATCCTAAAAACAGCTATATTATAGCAAGAGCAAATAATACAACTATTACCTTCTACTCTGAATATAACAAGCATATTAATATTTTTTTAGTTATAATTGGAACTTTGGCAGTAGCAAAAAATGGTATCTACATATTATTTAATACAACAAATATTTCTAGCCTATTCCTGCCAAGCTATATCAATCGAAAAATCAAAACAGCCTATAACTATCTAGTGGACTGTATCAATACCTTACAAAAGTCAAAAGAAATCAAACTATAATTAAACAAAGTAAGAAAAAACCTTAACCTATAAGAAAACGATTCAGTAATATGTATAGATAATTTAATAGAAATCAACAAGTATATTACTGGTCCACAAATCAAAAATATGTGAGATATAATATAGTAATGTGGATCAAAAGAGTATAACAGACCTATAAGCTTGCTAACATTATTAACAACTCGTCAGTCAAAAAAAGATAGAACTTAACATTATAAACAGAAACTATATAATGTCTTATTCTTGCCAATAATTTACTAATTAAGAAAGACAAGTATAATCTGTCTTCCTTATTAGTATTTAGAAGCAAAATCTTAAGTGTTATCCTCCTAACAAGAAAGTATCTGCATGAAAGATACCCAAGTATATACCAAGATGGCCTTTGTCCAAAATGTCTAATATTATCAGAAATTCTGGAACATATTTTCAAATGTTACAAGAACAATAAAGCATATGAAAAAATTGAACTCAAAATGAATTCTAAAGTCAACAAGCTACTTAAAAAATCTGATGGGACAACAAATACTCTTAATATCAATAGAAAATTCCAACTAGAGAAACTGGCATATGGTATTATAAACCCCAAATATCAGTTGTCAAATAAAAAGCTCACCAAAGTAATAAACAACATCCCGAAACTTCTTTATACATTAATATGAATTTTCAGATCAGATACCACAAACATATCAATAATCTCAGAAATCAGATAGTCCAAACCTCAACATAATTGCAAGATAAAAAGATAAAAATACAATAAATCCTATCTGTAAATAGAATCTATTCCAATTTACCATCACCTTAACTGACGCACAAAACACTAATTCAAACAATATACTTAAAACACACAATCTAATCACAGCTCTAGAAAGGCATTAATCATTCAGCACTAGAGCCAATCTAAATTACATCAAGTGTAATAAAGATAGCAATAGTTAGTATTGTAAATAAGTTAACATTAATTTGTATATATTCTTGTACAAAAATATTTGATATAACTTATATATCAATTTATATACTTAATAAAATTTGTATCTAATGCTCTTTTATAATAAAAAAAATATATTTCAGATTTTAGAGATTTGGGATTATTATGATTTCAGTTCATATGATAATACAAATTTCTTTTTACAATTATTAACTATTATATCTAATTAATTATTAAAAAAATATATTACTAATATTTTATTTATCTTGAACTATATTCTGACTATTTTGAAAAGTGTCATCATATTAGAATAGTTTTTTTTTTTTTTTTTTTTTTTAAACGTAAAAGGGCATTAGATGCAAGTCTTTATTAAATTGTATATATATGATAC
>CAJVPV010004042.1:0-10479 GCA_910591835.1 Acaulospora morrowiae | reverse complement strand
ACCAACTTGAATATAAAAGAATTGAAAACGAGTTTAAAGCAAACTATCTTAAAGTGAACAACATTGGCTATATCACCAGAACCACCAGGAAAAAAATTTGAATAATTATTAACAAAACACTTTTCATTGCCTACCTCAGATCAACAGATCTCACAAAATTAAAATTCTGACAAGTCGCTCAACTCTTGGAATATGGCTTTAACTTCTTCTTTGACCCTACACTTACAAAAATAGATTATCAAAAATTGTATAACAAATATAAAGAACTTATCAAAATTAAACTACCAAATCTCCTGAGTCACCTAGCGACGTTTCAGCATCAATTAAAATCAAACTATCTAAATTCATCCCTATTACTTCACCAAAATTCACAAGAAAAATAGTCAAATGCCTCAGAGCATATTATAACTTTAACCTACTTCTATTCTCATTTTTCGTACAAAGACCAGATCTTCCAGATAACCTGACTAATCTCAAAAGTGAACTCCATGGTATCTTTTCTCTTACCAGCAAAGCTGACTTGAGAAACCTACACAAACTTGGTGGCAAACTAAGAGATCATTATTATGTCCTAAGCAAATTACCCCATTCCTATTTCAATCTACCCTCACCCAAACAACTTCTTTCTTCATTATATATAGACCTTCCTGAATATCTTCACTCCCATTTTCCTGTCAACAATGATTCAGAAATAATCCAAGCAGCAGTTCAAATCTTAAGAGACGATATGTATGCAGTGAAGAAACTGCCACAAGATTTTATCAAACCTAAGCAACCCCTACTACCAGCATACTGGTAGTATAAAAACAATGGCAACATTCTATCTATCATCGAACAAGATAAGGTCAAAGAATTTATCAAACAACTCAGAAACAAGTTCTTCTTCAAACTCCCATTAGGCCCCAAATGAATCAAAGAAGGTCTAATCCAATTAGAGAAATCCATCATTCCAGCTGAGTTCTCACAAGTCAAAGAGGAATTGGGTATTACAAGTAACAAGCTAAATAGAAACCATCCTGAATTCGAACTCACAACCAAGAAAATCAAGGACAACTACTTGGAAGATATTCCACGAGAATAGATCTCACCCATCCTACCCAACCTCCCTAACTTAACCATGGCACAAGAAGTACTCAAATCTGAAAAATCCACAATAACACTTCCCATAATTGAGGATGGAACCCTCCCTAGCAAAATTAAACTGCTTAAAAAACTCTTACTTCGAGAAAATACTTGCTGAATTCATCATTGAACCAGAGTCATCTGATCCAGACTTGACTCTCCTCCCCTAACTTATATAAATATGAACACAACAGCATCCAACTCAAGTCAATTATTTTCACCTAACTCAATAATTTCTCCACCTATATTTATCTTATTAACACCAACTACAAAATACACAACCAAGTCACTGTTAGCAACAAACAATCTCAAAAATCTCATCACAATTTCTACACTTAATGTCCAAGGACTTAATAATAAAGAAAAGCATTAGAAATTGACCAAAGCTCTAACTAGTGAAAGGCATATTTTTTGTTGTTGTGAAACTAAAGTCACTACATCAAACCCACTACTCACAATATTAAACAATACTACTATCATCTCTAGCCTCCCCACTGCTATGGTCAACAACGGCGCAGCAATCTTTCTCATCAAAACAATCTCAAATCACATATTTACAACATTTACCATCAATGAATTTTGGTATACCATCCACCTGAAGTTCAAACCCAAAGTAAATATAGTCATCATTTTATGCTACTTTTCTTATAATCCAGATGCAAGAAAAATAGCAGTCAAGACACTTAAAAACTTCATCAAATAACATTCCAGCAAGCACATAATACTCTAAGGTGATTTCAATACTTACCCTGTGTATGCCCCACACATCAATGCTTTAATGTCAACACACAAGAGACATATCTACCATTACTTTAACAAATTCATTGATATAGCCAAAGTAACAAATAAAGAAGACCGATTCACACACTATACTAGCAACAGTGCTTCCAGAATCGATCAAATGTGAATCACCAACAATCTAGCAAGAAAAATTATTTTCTATAAAGTTCATAATCAAATAGCCATAAACTCAAATCACAAACAAGTAACATCTATCCTGGACTGGTTCGAGTACAAGCCCAGCAGAGTTAGCTTTAATACCAGCATCTATCAATTCAAAGAAGCCAACCCAGAAAACATTAAAGCCTTTCAGGAGGACATTGAATTAGCCTGCCAAACTATCAGCACTCCAACTTGGAATATCATTAACAACATTGTCAAAAACTTACTCAATAACAATATTTCTAAAAGAACGTGTACACCTCCCATCCAAAACATCGATCCCCTTAAACACCACACGAGAGCTCTGAAAGCTATAAAAAAAGCAATCAACAAAAGCAAAAACAACCATAATAACAATAATTTTTCTCCAAAACTTTCAAAAATCGCAGCTGCAGCCTTCCAAAGAATCACTGATAAATCCTCATGCATCAAAGATCTTAAAAAACTGATGAAAATCATGATTAAAGAAAAACTAGCCAAACTCAATGATATCATTACCCAAGAAATACAAAAAGAAATAGAATCAAATTATCATAGATTTTGGACCAGACCCAAAAATGCTCTCAAAAAAGCATTAGATAATTTAAAACCTTCTCTCGACCTTTCAATACTCATAGGTGATGATGACCAACTCCATGAGGATCCAGATGAGCTCACAACCATTATATTCAACCACTTCAAGAAAATTTTAGATCCTAAACCCTTCCTTCTGAACAACGAATGGGACGACCACTACAAACCACTCAAGTATATTCCTAACAATGCTTTTCTTGATCTTACATTAACAATTTCAGACTTAGAAATGTAAAAAGCATTTGCCAGCCTGCCTAAACGCAAGGCTCCTGGACTTACTCTCATCCCCTATGAAGTATGGGCCCATATTGGCACAACAGCAAAAAAACACTTAAAAACTTTGTTCAACAGCTCACTCTCAACAAATCAAGTTCCCAAATTTTGGAAACAATTAGTGATTACTTTATTACCAAAGAAGTTAGTTTGGTCACATGACCTCACTGATACTCATCTAATATCCCTTATTGAGACTAGCAGAAAGATTTTTATAAAGATTATTAACAACAGACTTGCCATCAAAATCTTAGAATACAAAGCCATCTCAGAATCTAATTACACTAGCCTGAAAAACCAAAGTACTACTGAATCTATTGCAATAATTATCTCAAGTATCAACACAGCAAACAATCTGAACAAAGAAATCTGGATTGCATCATTCGATATTTCCAAAGCCTTTGACTCTGTAAATCTTCCTAGCCTCAACACAGCTCTGGAATGAATCAAACTTCTAACAAAATTCAATTCCCTACTTCTCAATCTCTTAAATAAAAGAGAACTAAAAATAATAACGTACTTCAATCTGTTCAATCCTTTCACAGTTAGCAAAGGTCTAGATCAAGGCAAAACACTGTCTCCATTATTATGGACCATTGTTTATGATCCCATGGTTACAAGAATAGCTTCACACTCAGCAACTTCCAAGATCCTTGCCTATATGGATGATGTCACCCTCACCAGCTCAAGCATGCAAGCCCTACAAGAGACAACAAATATCTTCTGCTCCTTTTTGCTCTTAAACTCTATCAAATGCAACCAAAAGAAGACAGAACTAATCACCAATCTTAGGACAAGAAACTTAAAAAGAAATCAATTTCTTACCGTTGAGAGTGTCAAGATTTACCCCAGACCATATGAAGAAGGTATTAAATATCTAGGTGTCTACCTATCAAGAAAATCATGATATAATAACTAAACAAGCTTCCCATTGGATTATACCAGCATAATTAGACTATCCAATCAATGCTGCAGTACTATCGAAAGGGGAGATAATTGCTCTTTAGAGACAAATGAATAAACCTATAAAAGCAAAACTAGGTGTTGAGCGCACCATCACTATCAAAATTTTACACTCTCATGCTGGCCTCAATACAGTCAAACTTCAAAATCGTCACAACCTAACCACAATTAAAATCCTCATTATCAAACTCACCAATCACAAAATTACTCCATTCACCTTAAAAGAGATCACATCGATACAGGCCACACAAGCAATCAGGTGCTGTCTAATCTGCTTTTCCTACTATTTCAAAGAGTCCTGGATTATCTCTGCAGTTATCCTAGCAAGAAAATATAATATCAGAATCTGCCCATTTCCCTGCCTCCTCAATTTCAACAACCATGAACATTCTATAAGATTAACCACCAGGCTCAAGAAACATGTTGCCCTCTCCCTATTCTATACCAATATCAAAACTATTCACAATACATATATTTATAAACAAAATATTAAACTTTCATGGAAAGAGATACATACACATAGTGGCTACATAATCCCTGGTCCAATTTCTACCTGGTTCTTCTCTATTCTAACTACATCTCTAATAATCAAGGGTAACTCAACATTTCTCCCCAAAAGCTCTAACATCAAATTCTGGGCCTTTCTGTCTAATAACTCTCTCGATCTTATTAAAGTCCATACAAATGCTATTCCCTTATCAACCATCAAGGGCCCACACCACCAGCTGGACAACAAAAAAATAATTCCTTGCTCATGTCCAACTCAACCATGCATTAAAAAAATAAACATCTCTAACCTCAAGTCTGTCTGGCATACTATACGTGCAAATTCAAATTACCTTCTCAATAACATTCAAGAGCTCTCGAACTCCTTCTCAAGCATACCACAAATTAACCCACAGATAATTATCTCATCTTCTCTGTCATCTGACCAACCCATTAACATATTTCTTTACCATAACAAAGGCAACAACACTTTGTCAGTTTTCAAACCAGCCAACAACCTAACCTATACCTTGCATTCTAACTTCTGGAGCATTTTTTGGCCAGTACTTTTTCAAACAATCACTAATCTCCCAACTTATTCATCACTCAAAATTTATCTTAACAAAATCCCCGATCTAAAAACTTCTGAGTACTCAAACAGACTAGTAAAAATTCTTAACAGCAGACTCATCAATGAATGTATCACCCTTATAACAGCAAATAACATCAATACTTCTTGATACAAATTAAAAGACCATCAACTACCACCTGTAACTCTTCCCACCATCAACTCATCAATCCTCAATGTTTTTTCTCCACATTCACATTCTTACTCTTAATTAACAATACTCATGCCACAAGCGTTATACACTGGATAAAGTTTATAAACTACTACATCAACCTATTTGATATATTTCTTAGTCAATTAGCATCTTACAAACTCTCATCTTTCATGGAATTGGTAACCATTATCAAAGCAAACAACAAATTAAATACATTTGACCAAACAAAATATAGGGCATTATTAATATTCAGAACAAAACTTTTTACAAACCAACTTCCAACCAGAATCAAACTTCACAAACGTTACCCCAGCCTCTATCCTGATAACATATGTTCAAGATATGATGCATACTCAGAGAACCTACCACATATCTTTACCTGTATCCATAACAAACTCATAATTAACAGAAAGAAAATCAAACTTGAAAACTTAATTTTAGAGCTAAACCCCAAAAGCATTAAAGCTATCAACTTCATTGGCATATTCAAGTTAACAGACAACAACTTATTAAATCTAGCAATTGGCAAATTCAATCATCCATTTAACCTCCTTCAAAAAAAAAAAGATATTTTTAATTACACTTTCAAAATTTTATACAAGGCCTGGAAAGCACGTTCCACCTCAGCAACTACATCATCAGCATTTGGAATAAAATAGAAAAAAACTTTTATTGTAAAATTACTAAACATAGGAGCAAATAACAATTCAATTTTAGACCTGTGGGTCTGTAGTGTAGTGGTTAACACTTCACAGGTCAAATCACAAGATACCAGTTCAACTCCATGTGAGGGTAGTTGAATAGAATTAATATGGTATCTGGTGCCATAACCTGTAAAAAGCGTCATTTCTCATAGAAAAAGCCATGTCACACACTGATCCAGCGGGCTTTGAGATTGTGATTTCCAGAAAAGGCGTCGTGGCGTGATGATCGTCTGGTTTGTGTTACGATGATCGCTGGAAGTTGTAAGGAGTATGAGGTGTCCGCTTTCAGTAAAGATGGCTTGATGATCGTTTCCCTGTGGTACCTGGTGTCTCTTTCTACAAAGATAGCCAGAAAGGTCCTATTCCAATCCAGTAATAAATCACTCTGATGGTTATTTATCCCAAGAAGGTGGCCCAGCAATAAGATCGCTAAGTAACCTTGTGGATACCTAAATGGGCAGTAAGACCTGGTGACATAAGTTCCTTGGACGTTCTTGAGTAGCTTGAGGAGGGTGAAAATTAAATGGAAATCGGTGCGTCCAGCTACAGATGGTTGGATCTGGAAGGTTAATTAGGTAGTGTTCTATTTGCCAAATATAGGTACTACCCCCAGTGCTCCAAAAATTCAAATTTCTCTTAATTTCGCACAGTGTCAAATAGAACATCTAATTTAGATCAATAGGATGTATTGCGGTAATCTTGAGACGGCAATACATTAAGGTAGGCTGCACTCGGATAGTATACCTGTGGGTGAATTCTAATTGTAAATAGTTGTAAATATAGACAGAAATGTACTATGTATGTTATTTACAGCACTTCTAATAAATTAGAGTAAAGCTTACTCGCAATACAAAAAAAAAAAAAAAAAATAGCAATTCAATGTTTAATACAATTCTAAATTTAACAATTACATTACATAATTATACTGACAAGTTAATATTTACCCTAGCAGTAGTATCATTGTTCTGAACAGGCTTTAGTCATTCAGCACTATTGTCATGAGCCCACTCCCGTAGTGGTACCTGGTTTCAATAGATTTGTTGCGATAGGCTACAATTAATTTACTATATAAAGATTGTTAATGTAATAACAGTAAATACTTTTTATTTAAATAAAGTCTCACATTTAATGCTTGTTTGCGATAAAAAAAAATTATAAAAAGATAAATAAAAAAGATATAAAAAACAGTAAGTAAAGATAGGAATAATTAGATGAATAGATGAATGGAATAGTGAATAGACAAATAGAACGATAAATAAACAAATAGAAAAAAAGGAAAAAAAAAAAAGATAAGATAAGACAAGAAATATGATAAATATGACAAAAAAAAAATAAAAAATAAAGATGAAAAAAAAAGAAACAGAAATAGAAAAGAAAAAAAATGACAATTTTTTTTTAATCTTTAATTTTTTTACAATGGCATCCTATATTAATATACTTAAAGAATATCTCTTACTAGAAATTGATAATATTCCTAACTGGTCTCATAGCAGCCATCTAATTTTTTAGCACAATAATACATCACCACACACTATAAAGATTATTACTGTATTTCTTAATACTAATAAAATTCAAGTTATGGACTGATCAGCTCAAAGTTCGGATCTTAGTTTAATTGAGAACCTATAGCATATTGTTAAACAACAGGTTTTTCGAGCTAAGCTATCAAATCTTTCGGATTTAAATCAAATTGTTCGAAAAATATTAAAATAACATATCTCTATTAATGTGTTAGTAGTTGATTATAAGTATGTCACAATGAATTGTGACTTGCATTGCAGCTAAAAGAGAGTCAATTAAATATTGATATTAAATAAATATATTGTTTTAATTATATATTTATAATTTTATTATTGGAAAAAAATATTAAGTATAATTTTTTTAAAAAAATTTTTTTACGTGTTTACAATATTTTGTTTATCATTGTATAATCAACTTTTTTTTTTTTGCGAGGCACTTCTCAAATTATGATCTTTATTAATTGTTAATTTAATTTTTACAAAGGTGACTAAGTATAAAATTTACAACAATAATGATATATTGAGATATGTTGCTATAAACATTGATCTGCTAATAAGTAAATATATTCTATAAAAACTGTAATTGAAGAAATTTTATAAGTAACTATTTATTAAATTAGGGGATTAGCACTTCTCTAATAATTTAGTTTTTCATCCAGATCTGATAAAAATAAGTTTTTAGTTAGTGAGATACAATTAAGAAAGATATTTGAAAACAGAATGTTAGAGTGGGGAGTATAGTTGTTGTTGGTACAGTTTATTGGTGTTGTGTTAGTAATTGGGTTTTTTTTTGTTGAGTTGAGTTTGATTATTCTTGTTTTTGGTGTTATTTGTGTTTCTTTTTTGTTGTGTCATAATACCAAGATTTTTTTCCTGAGATCATGCTATCATTTCTGGATTTCCATATGTTGTTGTATATTAGTTTGAGAAGTTTGTTGGAGATTTGTATATGTTTGAAAATTGGAATAGGTTTTTGGTTTGAAATTAGGACTGAAAAGAAAATTGAATCAGTAGCAATTTGTATCATATTTTGAATATTGTTGAAGTATTGTAGGTTATATTTAGGAAAGTTGTTAATTGTTTCATTGGTAATTTGTTATGCTGAGAAAATAATTGTTTTTAAAATGTTGTTATTAATAGGACAGTTCCAAATATGATTGATGGTTTCTTCTGAGCTGTTGCAGCATGAAGAAAGATTATTTAGATAAAGGCTGGGTTTGATAATGTGGAGATGAGATTTGATAGGAAGACTATGAGAGATAATTTTAAGACAAAAATTGTAAATGGCTAATCCTGAGGTGTTGATGGGTATTGATACTGATTTAATAAATTTGAGAGTATAAGGAAGGTTTTGAAAATTGGATTAAAAGATTGTTTGAAGTTCTTTTGAGTTTAGAATATTTAAAGTTCTAAAAATGTGATTGATTTTTTTAATATGTTTTCAGATAGGAAGGAGTGATAAGCCAGAATGATTAGTTAGAGTATATAAAAAGAGTTGAGAATTAAAGTGTAGGTTTATTGAGATGATTATTGAATTGTGAGATAGAGGTACATTGCATGAAGATTTGTAGAAGAAGCAGTGTGTTTGCAAAAATTGAATACTTTGTTTTAAGTTGTCAATTATATCTTTGTATGATGTTTTGCAATTTGTTCAGTAATTTTTTGAATTGGAAAAAAATATGTTTTTGCTTATTTTGTAGTTTTTTAGAAAGAAGGTTATAGTTAATGATGGTTTGGCAATAAAAATTGTTTGAATAGAAAGCAGAAGAGATGGGGTTGAGTTGTAAGAAAATTCATGTTTATATGTTAATAATTCAAAAAGATCTGTTCATTTGACAATAGTTTTGTTTTGATTGGTTTCCATTGATAAATAAATTGCTTTTTCAGTTGATTTTGCTAAGCAGATAAGAATTAGGTTTTGATAGAATTGTGATTTGAAGGTTTTTTCAATTAGGAATTATTGAGATATAGAGGAAATAGAGATAGTTAGAATATTATAAAAAGGAAAGAGAGTTTTGTATTTGTAAAGTTCGTTATATTCCTGAGAGTAGAGCATGTTTAGGTAGCTTGAGTTAAGTAGAGATGTGGAAAGGAATGAAGTTTAGTTCATTTATTTGAAGTTAACAGGAGTGTATATTAGAGATTTGATTAAGGATACAGCTGGTACATTTGGTTAAGATTAAAGATTTGTCAAAATTGCTAATTGGTGAATATAGATAATAGTTGATAATGATTTGATTTTTTGAAAGAGTTTTTTGTTTTTTTCTAATTATGATGATATCAGAAACTTCAATTGCTTTCCAATTTTTTTTTTATTTATTTGTTGTTTGTTTATTATTGCTATTGATCTGGTGTTTTTTGGATTGAGATGTTTGAGTTTTTTGTACCATTGTGGGGTTTTTTCCTAAAGATTTTTTTCTATTCGGCTAGCTATATGGCACTATTTGGTTAGTTGATTACTTTGAAAAATTTGAAGTTGTTCAAAATAAAAGATTTGATATTTGGAGAAAAGTTTCGTAGTGTATAACCAATTTGAGTTTCAAATTAGTTTATAAAGTGGAGTTGTTCTGCCTGGAAGTTTATGATTGCAAGATAAGGTATTGCTGAATTGGATTTTGTATTTATATGCAAGTTGAATAGTATAAAGTGTAGTATTTGTTATAGAGGTTTTGATAGGATTTTTGAAGAGACAAGAGAAAAATGTATTTGGTAATTGGAGGGAGTAAATTTTTTGTAGTTTGAGTTTAGAGGTAGAGGGTTGATTAAAGAGTAGTATAAGTTGAAAATAAGAACTTCATTTTACAAGTTGGGGATAAGTTTAATATTAAAAATGTAAGGATTGTAGAACCAGTTTTGAGGAAGAGTTTTTTCTATTTGAAATTTGTGAACTGTTGGTGAATTTGGTTTTGAGAGAGTAGGAAATTGATGTGGTGTCGTTTAATATTTTTTTCCGATTTGGGGTAATTATATTTGACTCAGAAAGCCATATGACTAAAATTCTGATTGGATCATATTTGGTTTGTGGTGAGATAAGATTGTTATTAAGAAGAATATATGTTTTTTTTTTGTTTTTGAAGTTAATAATAATTAATTTGGATTTGTTTGGGTTTGCTT
>CAJVPV010004041.1:0-10482 GCA_910591835.1 Acaulospora morrowiae | reverse complement strand
AGATGACGAAAAATTAAATCCGGTTATTCCGGTTTTGCATGATAAACATCAATCACCTGAAATGGTGTGATTGCATAGAAACGTATAATAATGGATATAAACGATTAAAATGCATGACGACGTCTATTTGAGGCTATCCTTTCTCCCCCATGATCGATTCGCCGGAGTTTTGCAAAAAAAATACCAAATTGGGTTTATTCATGCATGAGTATAATGGTAAATTCATACACGTACTGTATTGTATATTATTAAATGACATATGTACTGTATTATAGGGTGAACACTCCTGCACGTTTTGATACGTCATTTTTCTAATACGCATTCATCATTGTCACTATCGAGCTAAACTGGGTGTCTTATGAACTCTACAAATTCTGTTCTGTACTGAAATACATATACATATTTACATTTAAATGTGTGAAGCCAACAGGTGATTGTAAAGAGGAACATAAATGTAGGTTGCACGAATCCACCATTAAGAAATGCGCACAAGTGATCAAAAAGATGTCCATAGAACTTTCGCCTTTGGCGAGACCCTGGCCGATCTTTCCCGGAATAGAAGATTTGAGGAACAATGCTACACCCGTTGATCGTTTCCGAACAATGATCAGCTTCTAAATGGGTAATTATTTTTCGGAGGAATCGAAATAAACGAATATTCTGAACCATCGTCATGTTGACCGCAGATTTAATACCGACATATTTGCAACTATGCATGATAAATAAAAAGAATTATTAAATACATACCATAAATTATTATGTAATGTTTGCGTGGGTGAGGACTCGCGTAATGTTGAAGTATCGTATTGTATGGGCAGAGTGAACGGCAAATCACTGCAACAAGTAAAACAACGTTCCCCTCTTGTTTTACCCTTCCCACCTATGATATGTCTGGTTCATGAAAATTTATAGACTGTATACAGTATATGGCAACAAAAAATAAAGCTAAATGATGAACGACTCGAATTTTTTTTAATAATAAAATAAAAAATTTCGATCTATTTTATTTTAAAAAAATATTAGATAATAATATAATCGATAGATGGGTTTAATACTATTCTATGAATTATCTAGTGGATGGTTCAAAATTTTCTAATCCCATATTACTGCATTGTACATGCACCTATCAAAACTTTATAGTCAAATTCAAAACCATAAAACTTGGGTCAAGTAATTTTAGAATTCTATTAATGTTAACTGTATATACTGTAGGTATTATATGTAATTTTTTTAAAAAATAATATATATAATATGGTATACACACTGTACATGCCTGTATATACAAAAACTAAAAATTGAAGAAAATAAATTTCACGATTGAATAAATAAATTCAAAAAAGTATTTTATTTTACTTTATTTTATGTTATTTTATTTTGATTTACTTTATTTTATGTTATTTTATTTTGATTTATTTTGATTTATGCATATACCGAAATATCATGATAGCATATTCAATTTCTATATATATACTGTATATTGTTTATTAAATAAATTTTGGCAAATAAAAAATTAATGCTGTAATAAAAATAATAATAAGTTTGGATTTGATGATTTTTATAATTAGCCAACCAATTTATCTGGATCTTTACATTTTGGATGTTTTTTAATGTCTTGAAATTTTTTTTAAAAAATCACAAATTATTTGTATGGTTCAAAGTTTTCTTATTATTTTGATTTTCTAGGTATTTATTGTTGCAAGCATAAAATTTTAATAATTACCATGATTATCTTAATTACAAACGACTTTTAAAAACATGCCGTGAATATTACGTGAGATTGTGTAACAGACATATGTTGGTATGCCAAAACGGGAAGACAAACTTTCAAACTTGTTTGTAATCAATATTTCAGACTTCCGGATGTTTTCCGACATGCCTTTTAGGAATTTGTGCATCGAAATGTCATCATTGAGCTCTTCCCGCAAGAGTTTCGGTGCATTTTCCTTATTTCCTTTTCATCATGGTCCATGACTCGTGCCGGAGGTTGAATAATCTCTCTTCAAGCCTCTAATCAGAAAATACCTTCCTTTCGGGTATCCGCTTCTCCTGACAATGAAATCCAAAAATAAGGTCAAATCAGAAAACTCATTTTATAAATAGAAACGAATTATTGTTGATTAATGGTAAAGCGAATCGCTAATGGGCGACAAACTTGGCATGACTATAGGGCACTTTTTTGGATTCTCATGGGTATCCGTCATTTCCAAATTAGGCTCCATATACAGTATGTTCGAACAATGGGTGAACTTTTGTTGACTCTCGGACTTTAACGGGGAGCACACAATTTTTTGTCCACGGTTCACTTCGACAAAGAGAATGTGTCCATTGATGTGTGAAAAGTCACATTTTCTTTGACACAGGGATTTCATGTGATATTTGCGAAGTGCGTGCGCATCATGAGGCACTCGAGCCTGAAACCAACATTTCCTCACAAGTGTCCATTGTAAGTAAATCCGATGACTTTTGTGAATCGTTAAAATTGAGCATGACGGAGAGTGTAAAGAATTCGAAAGAATGAAAGAAAATCGAGGAATGAATGATAAATTGATAATCGAATGAATGAATAAGTGAATGAATGAACGAGCGAACAACTTGTAGAACAATATCCGGGTGAAAGGGAAAGTGAATACAAAACTTGTGCCGCGAATTTCAAAGTTGCACAGACCGAAGATCATGAGCATAGATGGTGCGAACGTCCTTCTTTTGTCTTCGAAAATTTTTTAGAACATTGTCCTTCTCACATTGTTCCACCCTTTTAGAAATACTATTAAGAGGTGTCCTTCGGTGAAATTCGGATTTATGATTAATTTAGGTTTATTGTTCGCATTAATTCAGATTTATTGTGAGTCACATGCACACATCTCACATTTAAGCCGATTACCGTCGTTCGTCCATCAAATGATTAGAAATAATCGATTGTTCTTTAATGGCTTTCGCATCATTTCTGGACTTAATGAAAAATTTTCAGTGTCCAACCAAAATGTCATTTGCTGATTGGTTAACGTGTGTTTTAATATGCACTTGACGAAATGAAGATAGATAAATTTTACTGTACATTGGTTTACAATAAGATCACCATCACCATGGAACCTTTGGAATATTCTTGAATTGGTGATACGATCAAATGTCATTTCATGCCATTTTTTTTTTTTTTTTTTTTTTTACAATTGGGGGCTCAAAATATTCGGTGAACAATCTTCACCCCAATCACCTTTCCCTGGTGGCTTGTAAAAACATCACACCCGTCAGCATTTTCCTTATCCCATTTGAGACTCATATACGCGATATCGACGTATCATGTATGCATCCGTATATAGATGTAGTCGGGTACAAAATTCAGATCTTTGGTGGTGGTATGAGCAAGGGGATTCTTTGCGAATGATTTGGCACTCCACGTGAATCGATTCTTTCATGTGGAGACACTTATGTAATAATCCAGCGCGCGAAAAAGGAAATATTTTCGGAGCTTTGGGAATCCGTGAATGAATTTAAGTTTAAACATTGATTTCTAATAATAGATCTTAAGAGACAGAGAGTTGAAAATGACCCGAACAACTTTCCTAATATCGCACATTCTTGATGCCTAACCAAGAAAAGCGAATCGGCTGTTCAAGGACCAATAGAAACGTCAGTCTGTAATGTTGATCATTGCTGGATTGAAGTTTCTCTTGCAGCCAGACGACATGATCAATGTTCTTAAATTCTTGTGATTACGTACGCAAATTTTTGCACCTAGCGTGCCTAACATATAACCTATGTTGTCTCATAGCCTGGTGAATCTTCACGGACGACAACGCAAAAGGTAAGAAAACTCGTTAGCAAGAAAGAAAATAATAATCATGCAAGAGTTTATTCCCGACTCACACATGATGCATGAAAATTTATCATCTTCAATCACACCTTAATTTGTTTACAAAATTAGGCCATGGGAAATGTTGCCATCATGTCAAGTAGAATGTGCACTTTCTCGGAAGATGCTCGGACGGTATAAACAGTGCATCAAGAACAAGATGCAAGTGGCTTGTATTCCCAATCAAATGCGAAAATAAAGAAGTACTGTTAAATTGGTTTCCGATTCTCTTGGCAATCATCGTGTGTCACATTCGCAAGTAATTCATACCAACCATAATTCACGTACACCTAAATTATCAACATAGCGAAAAAGCGGGCGCAGGTTTTGTGTAACATGTTCTGGTCTGGTAAAACGAGTAAAGGTAGCGTAGCGTAACGTACGTACAAGGGAGACATAATGTAAACCACAATTTTGGGAATCTCGAAATGGCAAAATGGTCTACGGGTTTTTTTTCTCTACTGTATAATCACGTGTACTGATCATGTCTGACGAAAACCGGTGGTGCAAAATTCCGAAATTCCGATGGAAGCACTTCTTCTTGCTGGAAGGTTTAAACTAATAACGAATGCGCGTGTATGCACAGCATCTACAGATTCCTCCTCATCCGTTTCAAGAGCACATTTTCGGCATAACACAACGCAAACCTGAAGAAATTCATAATTCTATTTCAAAAATTTTTCCTTGACCAATAAACTGGTGTCGAGCACATTACAATAATGCAGAAATATTGATGGTTTGAAACAGGAACTGATCTCCATTCGTTCTACATAATGTCAATAATCGGATAATTATGAGCTAAGCCATTTGTCATAAGATTTTGTTGGATCTTCATGAATTTTGACCAAAAGAAACCATCGTAAACCTTAGCAAAGAGTTTTTTCCCTAATAATCCCTCGAATTAAATGAGCTTCCCACCCTTTCTCATGTTTCAGAAGGCTCGTTAAGGATTAGCGCAAGAATCACGTGCAACGTTCTTTGAAATACAAAATTCTGTGTCACAATCGCACGAATCCTTTTTTGGTGTAGTGACCTGTTACGAGATTACGCGTTCTGTTACAAAGTAGTTGTTGATAATACTTCATGGTCCGTGTTCATTATTGGTTTATTACGTAATGGCTAGCAACGATCATTCGCTCATGCCCCATTGCCAAGAATACGTTTACGTTTCGTACGTCAAAGAATTCTAAAAATAGTTCATAAAATGATGATGCTTAACTTTACTTGTCTTATCGGGAAATATGATATAGTGTCTTTGGCTCGAAATTGCGTCACCGGTTGCTGGGTCTTCTCTGGTAAAGATAAGAGGAAAGACTTAATCACGCACGCACGCACGTAATAATGTTAATTTGCGGCCGCATAAATAAACCTGAAACTTTCCATCCCGCGTTTTGATAGGGGTGTTCGCGAGATGAAAACAAAGAATCTCTACTTCGCATAAATAAGTTACATATATTATCAACAAAGAAGTGGTCTGGTCTGGCTGGTTTTGTCGCCGGTTTTTTTCCCCGATTGACACCGATAAGCAGCAGAAATTTGATCATAAGTGTCAAACAAAGGAGTGAAAAGAGCCTTTGAAGAAGGAAAAAAAAGGTGTAATTGCCTGTTCTGGTGATCACTTCTCGGAGTTAAAAAAGACGAAGAATGAATTGCCTTAATCCACCAAATCCAGAATGCTCAATTGATAGTTTAAAACAAGTACAATATACTGTATTAGAGGTTTAAAGAAATTATGTGTAACTGTAGACGGAGTTTAATTTACGTATGTGTAAATATCAATTACGCGCTTCTGTCACATATTGACCTTTCTCATTTGTGTATGGCTACATGACTGGACCCGAGTAAAAGAGTTATATTCGGCCATTCGGTTTCAAAGTGGGGAGCTATCACGCGTCACACACACGTCACAAACATCCCATTCACCGACAAATTATATGATATGGCGTAGCGAAAGGAGGTAACAATTTAACCATCGAAGAGTGCTCTGTACACCCCCAAAACTTCCACAACGAAAGTTCCAAACTTTTACACGTGATGCACAGCCACCCTACGTAGATCGCTAATCCCAAGTTGGTAAACGACTTGTGATCAGTGGAAACAACATGATCGGTAGATGTTACTAGAGAAACTACGCAAAATCATTAGAACCCTTATTCCATCTTTTTGTTATGACTAATGAGTGAGGAATGAATTGGCGTAGAACAAATGTATTACCAAAGAGAAATAAAAAGGCTTCCCTCGAATTTGTTGGAAGAAAAAGACAAATTTCGGCGCATCAATAACGTTCGTTTATGATTTAAGATTTCCATAATTGGAAACGTAATTTATCGACGAACAAGGAATGTCGTCAACGCGACTTTAGATTTCACAAAGATTAAAGTTGTATGTCTTGTTCTCCCCTTTAGTGTAATTGGAAAATTGCAATATTCTCATCATTTCACGGTTATGTGTGATTATACGTGACACACCTCTCTACCTTTTTTCTCCAACCGCGGTGCCCATCTTTCATAGATTATTACTGTACTTGGTTCGCTATTAAGAAAAACATTGTTTTTACCAATCCCACCTGATTATTAATAATATATGCAATATAAATTATCAGGAAATAGACAGTAGACAAAAATGTTTTTATCAAACATCACATCAAGTCATAATCAAATGATGGCAATATTGTTATTAAATTGATATTCTTTAAATATCAATTCATATCTTGATATATCAAATAATTATTTCAGAAGACACGGATTTTTTGAGATTTCAATGTAATATCTGTGTATTATAAAACACACACACATGGTGTGTATATTAAAAATTGATATCGTACATTTGGGTTAGGCGATTTTTTTCAATCCACCGTGTATACGACATATTATTACAAAAAAAAATTCGCGATAAAATGTTTTTTAATTAAAAGATCGTATGTTGTTATTTGCAAAGTTTGCATATTATGATCATAGTATATACTGTATTAATACATTAATAAAGGACATCAATCATGTCTTGACAAAAAGATCTCCAAACATGAATAATTTTTTTAGTTGACGGGCGGGATGAGATGATGATTACGCGTTGTCTTTTATGACGAAATACGATAAAAACTCCGTCGTTTGTTAATATATTAATTACCCTTTCTTTCTCTTTAAAACATACTAAATGCAAAGCAATTCACAACCTGTTGCGCTTTACAATAAAGGTTTGACCGGTTATTGGCACGATGTTTGCGAGGAGATGAAAAATTCGGGATGGTGTATTAGACGTAGGTGTATTACTCAAAAGGCGATTCTTTTTTTTTTCTGACAATTTGAGTCGCGTTTGTGATGCAACCTTGTTCGATTAAAGTTATCGAATCTACCCAAGGAACTCCTGGCGTAAGTAATTGTCATCTCAAAGTATTTATTCGCTTGTTGATAATCGCTTATACCTCCCGGAAATCAGGATATAACTCTCCCAAAACCAAATATCACGTTTCTCTGTTTCAACGATGAACTTTGGAATTCTTGTGAATCTGAAAACGATATAAATGAATTCATCGAAAACTTATCCAACAGGTGGGCGCTTCGGATGATAGTTATAAATTATTATTAACAATATCTAATCTATTGGTCCTTTTATCTCACAGGATCCAAAGGTCGATTCAACGTCACCACAAAGCCATCCTATTGCTTCACATTGAGAATGAAGATATTCAATTGTTATATGAAATTCAAACACGGTATGTACGAATACGAATAACATATGCGCCAATATTGTTAAATATGACTTTTTTTCAAAAGTAATTTGTTCTTAATTTCATTTCCGTAAAGACTTCTGGCATTCTGCGTCAATATCAACATTCTTCCCGTTCACAACCCGAAGGAGACGACGACCTTACTGCGTATATTTTACGATGGATTGCTTCCTGAAAATAAGCCACAAATTGCTCGACATTTAGACAATGTTATTCACGATGTTTCTTTTTTTTTTTCCGAATCTTTATAATGAATATTAAATAGATTAATCTTTAATATCCCAGGAAATAAAGAAGAAAATGTGCGACCCAACAAATTTAACAAGTACCAACAAATGGATTCATCTCGTTACCCAAATGTCAGCTGGAACCAGGAAGCTTCGAGTGCACGGTATCGCTGACCTTGATCCTTGAGAATTTTTGAAACAATAAGCTGCTTTATCTTTTTCTGTTGTCTTACTATCGGTTTTGCATTCAGATTGTTACGTTCTGCAAGAGGGTCTTCAAACGCTATATAAGATGGCGACGGCTACTGAATCACAATTATTGAATTGTTCGTTGAATACAGAAACTGCGCATGACATTGTAAAATTCTTTGAAGAAGATTTTCTTTCTTAGTTTGAAAAGTTATAATGGTCAATAAAATAAAATAAATACAATTGATAATTGTTTATAAAATAAAATTTAAGTTTAATTTTTATATGCTTGATTTGATTTTTAATACTAAATTATTTACTTTTTATTAAACCTTGCATCTCTAATGCTTGTTAATAAATTTAAATATCAAATGGGTATTGAAATAGTATCAAAGTGGTATCATTAGGGGTTCTAATTTCAATTGTTTTTTTTTTTTTTCAATTACAATGAAATTATATTTTTTTGACAAAAAGTTTTTTAGATAATTTTGATTTAAAATTAATCATGTACAGTAAATCATTATTTATTAACCTTACAAGTCAATAATACAGTATAATAAATAATACTCTCAAAGCTTCAAATACATATTTTTAATTCAACAATATTCATAGAACACAAGTATATAAAATATTTTTTATATATAAATTTATTAATTTATATATATATATCTATAATAATTTTATTTGTAATTAAAATATAAGTTTAATATAGTGGACATACATATAAGAATAAACAATTTTGTTTATTTTCAAGATCATATCTAGAAATAATCTTATTTAAAACAAGTATTCAAATATTATATTTAAAAAGTTTATATATAAAAGTTGTTAAATCACTATGGATAATTATTTTTGAAAGCGATGAAAATAATAAATATGTTTTTTTGGCACCTACTTTAAACAATACATATATAATGTAATTTAAGGAACACAATTATAATATTCAAAAAATTCCTGTCCACCTTTAAAAATAATCACACATATATTCTATATTAAGATTAAATAAATTACATATAGTAAATACTTGCTTGATTATAAAAAAAAAAATAAGTTTTATATAGTAAATTACTATATAATATATATGTTAAATTTATTATAAATTAATATTATTTCAGTATTGATTTGAAATTTTATTTATAAGTAAAAATCTTTTTAATAATTTTTATTTCAATTTAATAGTTCTATTTTTTTCTAATAAATTATTAATCTAAATTTTAACAAGACTATAAAACTATATAAATATAAAATAATCTTTTTTAAAATAATTATTTCAAAATATTTCAATTATTTTTTTTTATATAATATCAATCAATTAGAATTAAATTCTTATTAAGAAGTAATTTATGAGATTTAGATAAAGTTAATCAATAACTTTTTTTATATAATTTTTTATATTATAATTTATTTTAATTTTATAATTATCAAAAATATCAGAAGTTCTATTTATATATAACTTAATTAATTATAAAAATATTAAGATTGTTTTAATTACAGTATATATAATTAAACCAGTTTAATATATATATAAAAATATGTGTTATATTTTACCTCTTATAAATATTAAATCAAGGATATATATTTGATAATCTAAAAATATTATTTACTACACTATTAACTTACAAATTAAAAATACTTTTTTTTTTTTTATATAAGTAAACATTATTTCTTTATTTGATTTGTATATTAAAAATATATATCATGAAAGAAACAACATCCCTCATTTGTAAATATAGTGAATTTAATGTTAGCTTGCCTACAGAAATCAAATAACTAATATTGAAAATAAAATTTTAAAACAATATATCTTGTCAGTTGGTACCGAGTGGCTATACTTACCTACTTGATATTGGAAGAAATAGAATTAGAATAGTTTTGGATTAGTTTAGTAATATATTTGAAAAAGTTGAGATTGTTTTGAATATAGATGTATATGACTAAGGTAAATAGGTCAACTGTTGTTGTCAATTCTTATATGGATGAAGATTTTTGTAAATTAGATTTGGAAATTGTTTGATTATCTTTGATTATGTTATTAAGAGATTTGTCTTTTCATTTTATATCATTTTGTGAAGAGGTGTTGATCATAGCACATCATGGTTTCCATATGGTGTTATATAATTGTGTTAGGGCTTCAGTTGACATTTGTGTCTAATTATTAAAGTCTAATAGGGAGAAGATGCTATTAGTAATACTGCATGCTAGCTTTACGACCTGCCATATATGGGTTATTGGTTCTAAGTCACCATTAGATTAAAGGATAAGATTGATTTGCTTGATGATTTGGTTGAATTCTTTTAAAACTATTGGACATTTAAATACATGTTATATGTTTTCAATGCAGAGTTCACATTGTGGACAGTAAGGGTCTAGATATTGATCTGAATATTGTTAGTATCTCTTAAATTATAATGTAGGCAAATTTGCCTGCATATTTAAAATTTTAATAAGTTTTTAAAAAATTTTAATAAAATTTTAAATATTAATTTTTA
>CAJVPV010004040.1:0-10482 GCA_910591835.1 Acaulospora morrowiae | reverse complement strand
CAAAACATAATAAATAACATATTAAAATTTCAAATAAAATTATTATATACATTTTTATGTAATAATAAATTTAAGATGTGCAATACTTTTGTCCATGTAGTGTATATATTGTTATGATAAAATTATAACAAATCAATTGTTTTGATTTGCCTTATATTATTTAACAATAAAGATAGATTCTTCTCAAAAAAAACATATAAATTTGATCAATATTTATAATACTAATATAAATTAATCTATTGATTTTATATTCTATTATTATTTCATATATAATAATTTTCTTAGTTATATTATACTGAAATCAAGTTATAAGACAAAGTTTATCAATAAAATATAATTTATTAATTGATGATTGTATAGTACCTATCCTAATTGTCTTTTATTTTTAACTATTTATAAGTTTTTTATATACTTATTTATTTTTTATCTATTATACTTTTTATATTTGATATATTCTTTATACTTGATATACTTTTTATATTTAATATATTCAATATATCTAATATATTATACTTATTATCTTTTGTATTGACTTTTGTTATTAATTTATCTCTTAAATATATCTTAGGTTAATGTGTCAAGATTTATTAGTATTATTATTATACTAAAATTAAAATTAATTATATTCTTTTTTTAATTTAATCAGTTTTCTAGTAGTTTTTGCTACATTATTAGTATTTTTTTTGTTTATCAATTTTCTTTTATAGATTTAAAGATATTATAAATTAACTAATTTATTTGTTTTTTTTTATTAATATTGATATTTTTTTTCAATATTAAAACTGTTTGTATTTTTATATTTAAACTTTATAGAACACTTCTATTATTCTATTTGTAACTATCTTAAATATATCTTTTATTGTTGTTTTATATAAATATTTAATTAGCTTTATTAAATTCTTATTATAAATTCATCTAATTATATATCTTTAGACTTTTTTTAGTTTATTAATAATAAGTTGTAATTGATTATATCAATTATATATATATATATATATTTATTTTGTTTGATATTTTCTTTTTCAAAATGTTAATATATTTTAATCTAATCTGATTGCTATAGTATTTAATAAAAATATACTTTGTAATTTTTTTGTTAATTTATTAGAAATAGCAATTATTCTTATACAATTCTAATTTTCTTATTTAATTTTTTTTGTTAATAAATTTATTATTTAAGAGTTTATATTTAAATATTTTATTATTGTAATCTTATTAACTAATATTAAAGCTAATAATTTTAAATAGTAACAAGCTGGCCCATGTCTTTTTTTAATCTATTTTCTTCTTATCTTTTAATTTAAACCATGCTTTATATCTTTTTTATATAATCCATATATTTATTTACTTGCTGTTTTATGAATTTGTTGATTTCTATATTTAAATTATTCTTATATCATTGAAATATATATTTTATATTTGTTAGCTATTAGTTATTAATTTTAATAATTCATTTATATTTAGTTTTTTTTTTGATTTTGTTATTTTATTTGTTTTTTCATTATTACTATTTTCTATATATATATTAATATTTTTAAGTTTGATTGATACTTTTCTAATTTGAATTTTGTTTATTATTAATATTATTATCACAAAATTAATGTCTTTTATAATTCTTTTTTGAAGAATAAGTTTGAATTTAATTGTATAAATCATATTTTGACTATTAATATATATTGTTGCTTTTGTTTTTGAATTAATAAAAGTCAATATTATAAGAATTACTATTATTTTTACTTTTGTAGAGAATAAAAATTCTTCATATTTGTCTTTAAATTTTATTTGTTCTTGTATTTTTAAATTAATAATTTTTCTATTTATTCCTATTTTAATATACTATATATATTATTGTATTTTTTTAGTAATTTATTTATGTATATATCTATTGCTTTTCAGTCTTATATTTGATTTTTAATTTTCTCTAAATTTTTTTTAAATATAATATTGAAGTTTAAATTTTATTGATACAGTGAACCCTCTCTAAATACACACCCCTCGGGACCATAGGAAAATTTTTGAAAAATGTATATTTATAGAGGGTATACATTTATGGAGGTAATTTTATTAAGAGTTCTATGTACTTGGGACCAAGCTTGACCATGCATTTAGAGAGAGAAAATATAGTAAGTGCATTTATAGAGGGTGCATTTAGGAAGGTTTCTCTGTATATTTGTAATTTTTAGTTTTACTTTTTTCTCTTTAGTGATATCTATATATATATTATCTGTTATTTTTGATTATATATTACTTCAATAGTATATTTGTTTAATTAAATTTGATAAAACTTTAACTTGTAATAAGTTATCTATAATTAAATTAAAGAGCTTTAAGCTATTTTTAGTTCTCTTAACTGATATTGTTATTAATGCTTTTGTGCTGATTTTTTTAATATATTTATTTGATTTGATATATATATTAAGTTTATATTTTTTGCATTTCTCAATAAAAAAGTTTTTTGTTATTTATATTGTTACAGAAAAATCATAACAAATTAATTGCTTCAATTTGTCTCATGTTATATAATATTCAGATAGCTTTTTGTTCAAAAGAGACATATGAATTTGACTAGAGTTTATAATACCAACACAAATCAGTTTATTAATCTTGTATCCTATCTAGTTACTTTATATGTAACAATTCTATTAGCTATATCACATTGGACTTAATTCACAAAACAAAATTTATTAATAAAAGACAGTTTATTAATTATTGATTGCACAGTATCTATCCCGATTGTTTTTACTTTTTGAATATTCCCAAGTTACTTATATATATTTTGACTTTATATCTATTATATCTATTATTTTTAATATATTATTTATATCAAATATATTCTTTATATTTAATATATCTTTTATATCTAATATATTTTTTATATCTGATATACTTATCCTTATAATTTATCTATCATATTTTTTCTATAACAATATATAGTGTTAAGCTTAAATATATTATTAAGAATTTTAACTTTTTTTATTAACTTTACCTATATATATAATATATTGTGATTAATAATTGTTTAAATATATTTATACTTTCAAATATTGTTTTAATTAATTAAATTATATATAATAAAAATTAATTATTAGTTTTATTTAATATTTCTCCTTTTCTTAATATATCTTTATAATATCTTCAAATCAAGCTGGTTTTCTTCTTATATTTATTACTTTTATATATGTTTTGAAATGAAATATATTATATAGTATAAGTTTATAATTTTTTTTTTAATGGATAGCTTATACCTTGTTTATTGAATATTGTTTTGAGTATATACAAATTTGTAAAATACAAAATTTCAAACTCTATTTATTCTTTAAACTCACTAAAGATTATCCTTACCATGCAGCTTATTGCTAAAAGAAATTTATTAATATATCTTTAACTAATTTGCCAAGGCTCTATCAATTCCTATTAAAAGAAATTCTAAAATTATAAAGTGTATCCCAGTTAATCCAGTTATATATTGCATGGTTTATAATTAAATTGATTTCTGGTATATTTGTTTTTTGTTGTGTTGCTTTTTTCTTGTTGGTTGTTCATTTGCATTTATTTTGTTATATGATATTATTTTCTTTTTCCCATTTTATAAATTGCCCATTTCTCTGTATCCAATTCTTTTCCAGACTTTGCAAGATTCTGTTAAGGATACTTTGTTTGATTTCTTTTTGTACTGTTGAAGCTGTGTTTGTCTTGATAATCGCAATAATTCTATTGGTTAATGCTCCTCTCATTACACAGTTTAACACTTCTTCTGTCCAACTTTGTATATGTTTGGTAACTTGTTGATGTATTTGTGGTCCTGTTTTTTCTATTGCTCTGCTTGTTATTTCCTCATTTACTATTTGTTTGATGGTGTTAATTATATTTGTTTGGTTGTTATCACAAATCATAATGTATGTATTAGTTTCTATGGCTTTGTTGTATCTTGGGCATATGTTATCAGTATATATTGTAGTGGATTGTGTATGTAGTTTGTTTTTGGATAACAACTTCAAGTTCTATAGTTTTAGACGAAAACTTCTTATGTTGTGGTCTTGAATATTTGTATTTCCTGTTGTGAGTTTTGATAGCTGTCTGAATTTGAGTGTTGATAGCCATACGATTTGACTAATTGTGTTTTGTGTCAGAGTATTGATGTTTCGGTTCAACATTCTCCAGTTGATAACATATTTTATTCTGATGATGTTTTTTATTGTTCTGGTCATTGTATTATCCAAAATCTGTTTGTTCCATTGAGATATTTATTTAGAATGTTGGTAATTAATTAGTTTGAATTCTAAATAATTTTTTGATTCTTGGCAGGCTTCCTTTGCTATCCAGTCTGCTTGATCATTGTTAGGATCGTGATTGTATGCTTTGACTTTGACCCATGTGACTTTGATCTTTTGGGATTGTATAATATATACAATCGTATTGATAATATTGCTATTTTGTAATATTCTGAGGTGTTTCGAATCTGTGGCTGCTTTGTTAATTGCTGCAATTGCTGCTTGACTATTGTTGCATAATGTTATATTGCTTACTGCTGGTATGGTGATTAAGGCTGTTGCTATGGCTGTCAGTTCAGCTCTGATGGATGAGAGAAATAATTTGATTCTTTCTTTAAAATTTGCATCTGAAAAGTTGAGTATGTACCATGCGAAACCTATGTTTCTGTGTCTGTCAAGTGAGCCATCCATATATATGATGATGGACTTATGAGAGTTGAGGATGAACCTGATGATAGTGAGCTGTTGTAGTGTATTGCTAGATATATTAATATATTTGTTAATTGTTTGTATATGGGCCAGAGTTTGATCCATTTGTATTTTTGAAAATGGTATATGTTGAGGCCTGGTAAATTTGTTTGTGATCATTGAGTGGAGGCTGGCCAGAAACATTCTAATTCTATATTGTAATTTGTTATCTGTGCTGTCTCTGATGCTGGTGCGGCTTTTGTATACTGGTATGCATATTAAACTGTTGGGAGCCACTATATAAGTTTATAATATTAAATTATTTTTTTTATAAGATAATGCTATGTTTCTTTAGATTATTTTGTTTTGATTAAACTATTGGTTTAACATTAGTCCTTTACTATTATTCTGTTATTTTTTAATATTGAAGTTATTAATTTATATCTTTCAATTTTATTTATATAAAGATTGTTTGTTTTGAAAGAAAAGAATTTTTGTTATTAGATTGTAATTAGAAAATAAAGTAATTTTATAGTTTGTATTTAAAATCTTGTTTATTATTCATATTCAATTTTGTAAATGTTAAAGTCTTGCTTTTATAATTTGATCTATGATATTTTCAATATTGAAAATTTGAAAATACTTGATTGTTTGAAGTTTGAATTGCTTATTATATATTTTAAAAATCTTGTATTCTATATATAAATAAATTCAATTATTAATTATTATTAGTGAAAGTTTGAGTTTGAGTTTAAAGATTAAAATAATTTTATTATTAATTTTATTACATTTTTATGATATTTTAAATTAAATATTCAAGTACTGATATTGTATTTGATTAATTATATATATGTACTGTTTATTAGTTATTCTTTTTCTATAAAATAGTTTTATAATAAAAGTAGTTTTGTTAAGTATCAATTATTTTTGATATTTTTTTAAATCTATACTTGTTTTTTATATACTAAAAATTCTTGTTACTATTTTTTTTCTTGCTTGAATTATACTTGTCTAAAAGGTAATAGTAAATTGTTTTATATTGTTAATAGTATAAACAAAGTTAACTTATTAAAATTAATTTTTAGTTCTGTTATATTTGTTAAACTTTTTACTAAATTTAAAATTTTTTATATTCTTTTTTTTAAGTTTGTAAATCAAGTCATATCATTTATATATAAGATTAATAAAATATGAATTTTGTTTTTATTTTAATATTAAAAATATATTGTTGAAGTTTTGGTTCTAGATTGTATTTTAGCTTTAAGTCATTTATTTTTTTATTAATAGGTTATAGTATATATATGGTTCCAAAAATTAGACTTGTATAAACTTGTATAGACTTATATAATATTTGAAATATTATTAAAAATAATAGTTGATTATATTCTATATATTAAATTTAATATAAACTTGAGAATCAAAATCTAATTAAATTGAATTATTAGAATTTTTAAATATATACTGTATAAAAAAAAAAAAAACTCTTTCTCACACACAACTTCTTTTGTGAAAATTGCTTTTTTAGAAAATCTTCTTTTCTTCAAGAAACTTTGACTAGCAGATTATATTTTTTGATGGAAGGAATATAATCCTAAGGACTGTTATTAAGTAGCAGGAGTATCGGCAACAACTCTTGGGATTTAGCAATGGTTCACTCAAGGAGGTCTAATACCTGCAAAGATATTGGTCAAATAGATTGGTCATTAGAAGATAAATAAAAACTCTTTTTCACAATAAGGCCTTTTTCTTATATTAACAAATATAAATTTTTAATAAAATCCTTTTTTTCCAATAAATCACATATTAGCCAAGAGACAGTATTTTATTTTTTTCAGAGTTTTTTATTTTCTACTGATAATGACTAGTAAATGATTCTCATATTCTCTGACTAGTTATTAGTTCTCGCTAACTTTTTCATCCAAAAAATTGAACTCAGCTTATTCCCATCAAAAAATCTATCTCATACAAAACACCAATCATATTTCGTATCACAATAACACAACCCAAACACTAAAACAACAATACTTTACTATCAAAACAAATACAACCACATGTGACTGGATTGGGAGAATGCATGATCAGTGCCCTGTATAGGTTTTAGTCATTCAACTTATCAATATATTTACTCTAAAAACACAGCCATATCACATTATACCTAACTACACCAACTTATTTATTATCTCAACAATGGAGTTGTACTTCACAAGCAGCAATGCTACCATTAAAGAAGAAAGGTAGCCAAAGCCTGATTAATATGAATAAGAACAATCTTATTTTAAGTGGAAGTGAAATACCAGGAAGTTATACCCATAATCTGGCAGCCTATGCCAGTACTCTGCTACTGCTGTTAAAATCATATCCAATTGTTGAAAAGGAAGTTTTGAATCTAGGTAAATATATTGAATCTGTGTCATGCAGGAGGGATTGTTAACAAAAGATAATATGCTTTAAATTTTATTATATATTAGCTCTTCAAACATGGCAATCTAGTCCATAATGTTTTTTTTTATTAAATATAGATAGTTCCTTTTTTTTTCCATGCTACATGGTTTTTTAGAAATACAGTATATCTACTACAATAGGTGATAGACTAATTATACATGTGGTAGAAATAGGTAGATCCTTGACGCAATTGACGCAATTATTTGACGCAATTAATTGAGTCACTATTAAAACATATAAAATAATTGAGTCAGACGCAATTATTTTTGAGGATTTTGGCAATTGAGTCAACAGCAAAATAATTTACACCACATGTATAAGACTAATATATACTGTATATAATGTATCCATATATCTCATATCTTAATATATATTAATAATCATATCTATTACTAATAAAGATTGCAAGACATGTCTCACTTTAAAAAAAAAAAAAGTATATACTGTATATATCTTATCCAAGATACTATACTAACTCAAAGAAAATGTAATCAAATCAATAGCAGAATTGTATCAATCTTTAAATATAAAGTTGGACTTCCTTTAACAGCTATCAATAGCAGTATTTATTTATATATAGAGTACAAGATATTCAACATATATGACAGATAGCTAAAATTACAAACAACAAGAAGGATTTAAGATCTCAATAGGAAAAACATTACAGGACAGATTACAAGAGCAAGACTTCAACAACTATAGAATTGGACTTGGTCAACCTATAATATCTTGGATACACAGTATAGGATAATGAAACTTTCCTACCATAACCTTATAGCAAATATTCTTTATCTTCTGAAGTCAAACAACCTTTACATTAAAGTAATAAAGAACTTCAAACTAATCACTCCTATATCAGAAAATAATTGAAACTTCTTGGAAAACTTTATGTTAAACTCATGATATAACAAAAACAGAGATAACCTAAGGAAATACAATCTCATATTCATTGAACAAGTAACCAATATCATAAACTCACATTGCATCATATAAACATATTTCAAGATTCGATAGGGCAAAATACATAGGACAGAAGCCATGCTGGTATGAAAAAATTACTCACTGGTTCCAAGTTAAAGAAAACTACCATCCAAAAACTTTTATCAGTACTTTTGCTACATATAATCTGATCAATTAGAATAGTATTCAATATTACAAATATATTTTCATGATTATTGATCACAATATTTATATAGGAAAGATTAACAAGCAGATCAGATTACTCAATAACAAATTCAAGGCACAATATTTTACATAGATTTCAGAAGATTCACCTATCGAAAAATATAATAGATATGGAATGGATATACTAAGAAAGTCAAACAAATGTATCAGAGAAATTAACACCAAAGAAGCAATTGCCATTCCAGCCAAAAAAACAAAAAACAGCTTGAAACTGTATAACTCTATAATTGGTAATCTCTCCTGAGTTCAAATATCACCAAACTCCATTAGGCAAATCCATAATTGGAGTCATATATCACTAGAGGCAATAAACACTTTACAAATTGTTATTAACAATACAAAAAGTGGCATAACAGATATAGTAGATCTCGAAGGACTCAAACTACATTATAAAATTGAAGAAAAACAAAGAAATAAAAAGAACAATTCAGGATTGAAGAGTAGTTGACATCTTCACAGATGGCTTACTAGACAAATATGCCAACAGGCAAGTCAAAATAGATATAGGAGATAAAGATGGGTTCCTAAATTATTTGTGAGGACATAATTCAAATGTCCCATATTATTAAAAATTTTTATTTCTATATTAAGAAATAAAAAAAAACTACCTACAAAAGTTCTATATAGTTTTAAGCATATATACAAATTATTTTTGAAATTATGTCCCTATTGAAATAAAGAGCTAGGAATTATGTCCTCTAGGGGACATGGACGTAAAGGGACGTAAATTTTATATGCTAAATACTTTAGGGACCCATCTTTAATAGGAGAGATTATTATTAATCAAGAAACACAAATACAAATCAAAATTTAAAAACAGATATGAAGGATTCCTATTATCGACTAGAGCAGAGCTTCTAGCAATCCTCATAGCTCTGATAATCATAAACACAAACACAATAGCAACAATATATACAAACAGCCAAAGTGCAATATATGCAATTCAATTCAAGCTTCCAGAATATAGAGATTCGTGAAAGCAATGAATTTGCTTACAACAATTCTTATAAGAAACAAAATCCAATTCAGAAAAACAACAACTGAGCTTAGAAAAATCAAAGCTCATATAGAAAACAGCAACAATGAAAAAGCAGATGTGTTAGCAAAAGAGAGAAAAAAGCTTGGACATGAGTGGATAATCAGAATCAATAGTCAGCACATTGAGAGCCTGATCTGCATACTACAATGGAACAAAAAGGATTTAGATATTGATACCAGTGGGTTCATGAAATAATAATAAAACAGTAAATGGATTAATATATGAGCTATACAAAAGAGATACAAAGCATAATTGAGAACAGGTGATGAAAAAGAAATAAATTGGAAAAGAACATGGACCAGCCTGTCATTATCAAAAATCATCAGCTTCGAGACTAATTAACAAGATCACAATATCAAAGTATTTAAATACAAACTCCTTAATAAGAAACTTCCAACAAAAGTCAAGTTGCATAAAAGAAAACCAGATTTTTATAAAGATGGAAAATGCCTTTGATGCAATCATTAAAAAACTATTGAGCATATATTTAAAGAACACTATATGAACCAAGTTAGATCAAAATTCTTAAGAATTCTAAAAGAAGAAATCTTAAGCAGAATGAAAGTCAAGGAAAAATTCAATTGGCAAAGCAAGCTCGAAGGAACAGTAATCGATTTGAAAAAAAATCTCAGATATATAACCAAAGAAATCTTCAACAAAAACCTAATCTTGCTGATAGCACAAATAAATGGAACAAAAACAAAAGATATATTAAGAAAAGTAATAGATAAGATAATAGAAGTACTTCAAAAGCTGTAGGCAAAAAGATATAAATAATTTCGACAATAGAAAATTAGTGAAAATATTAGTAGAATTGATAAAAGAAACAAAAACAAAGGCATTCACACAATAGCCAATTTGGAATACAACCAAACTATTAGAAAAGGATCAATAAACAAGAAGAAATATTAAATATGTAGCATAAGCTTTTAAAAAGCTGATTAGATTAGGGAAATAATATTATTAATCTTAATTTTAATTTTTTATACTTATAAAATAACAATACTGACGGAGCCTTGGCATGTTAGTCTTGACAAGTATCAATAAGACTAATTAATAGTACAGAGGGTGGACATATTATTGCGGACACTTAAAAAAATTTTTTTAAAAAAAATTTTACATAATAAAATTAGTTAA
>CAJVPV010004039.1:0-10483 GCA_910591835.1 Acaulospora morrowiae | reverse complement strand
GCAATTCCTCAAGTGTAGTGTGTGTGGATCAGGTAATAGGGCAAATGTTCAACAATGGAATCTAGGAGAATGTCAGAATTGCATAGTACTTGTCTGGAATTTTCCTCATTTTCGTCCCTTCTTCTGTTACTTATATACTTATTTTTAATATATACTTTATACCTACTATACATTTTATACCTGATATATACTTTATACCTGATATATCTATTATATTTAATATACTTGATATACTTACTATACCTTTTTCCTTATTATTTTCTATTACCTTTTTACATGCTAACAATATATATATTAAATTTACTATAGATCAATATTATTTTAATACTATTTTGATACTATTTCAATATCAGTTCAATATTTTTTGAAGTTTTATTAATACCTATTATTTAATAACTTATTAAATTAGTTTATTTAATAATATAATATATTATTGATAAAAAAAATAATAGAAAGAAAAAATAAATACAAATTATATAATATATTAGATTATATTAAATTATATATTAATATGAAAAGAAAAGTAAGTCTATTGAAAATTTATATAATGTAATATTAAATTGATAAATATATTGTAATTGATATAAATAAAAATAGAATTAAAGTAAAATATATAAATTAATAAAAATCTTATAAACAATTGTACTTGTAATATAATTAATAAATAGAAAAAAGAATGGTTAGATAATTGTTATATTTATAATTTCTATCTGAAATTTATCTTTATAGTATTTTTTTTTCTAAAATAACTTTTTAAATATAATTTAAACTATTATTATTATTATTATTATTATTATTATTATTATTATTATTATTATTACTAAAAATTTTTTCCTATATATTTGCATCTCTAATACTAAACAAAAAAAAATCTTAGATAATAAAAAAAAATCCAATTTCTAATTTATAAATTTGTTAATAATATTGGCTTGAATATTAACTTCAAATAATTAGAACATAAAATTATATTGAAATAAACAAGTTATAAAATAGTTTTAAAAGTTATAATTATTTATCACAATTAACTTTGTTAATTTGTCTTTAATTTATAACTTGTAATTTTTTTTAACAATTTAACAATTAATAAATATAAGCTATTTGAAGATATTCTTGCTATCAACATTGTTTTTATTTGTAGAATACAAGAAAAAAAAGCTATATAAAATTGATGAAAAAAAATTTTTAATAATAAGAAAAACAAAATAACAAAATAAACAAATACATGGAATTAATATAATTAATCTATAATATAATAGTTTCTTATTTTAAATTTTGTATTCAGGCATAATCAAATAGAATATCCACCCAATTTTATCTTAATTGTTTATATACTTAGTACCTTTATTATTTTATATATCTTGAGCTTAAGCTCAAGAATGTTGATAAGAAAATTCTTAATAATATTATTGATAGTGAATAAGGCAATTAAAAATCATAATCAAAAAAATCAAAGGTTTACATTAAAGTTTAAGTTAAAAAAAATTTTGTGCATACTATTAGTATCTGATTACAAAATTTTTCAGAAAGAAATTAGAATTATTTCTATATATCATACTTGCATAACTGATCAATATATAATCAATTGATGCACATGTAAAAAAGAAATCTAGTATTATTACAAAAAACAAGAGAAATATTTGATCTTTGCATTTTGAAACCTAATAAAAATATAACAAATAATTATTCAAAAAAATTAATTATGATTACAAGGTCACTTATTGTTGAAAAACAAATAATTAGATTTTCTTATGGGTTTACAAAAAACTGAAACAAAATAGCAAAGCTCATGAAAAGTTCATAACTATTGATTCTGGGATGCAAATACCATTTATCATATACTTGCTCACTGAAAGCATAATGGAGATTGAAAAGAATGATGGATAAAGATTGGTTCAATTAGGATTATACACTGACAGGTTATGTTCCAAGAAAGATCTTTTAAACAATTTCATATTGAAGTGAAAAAAGAAAAAGGCAAAATAATTAGATAATATGATTGCAAGAATCTTTTAATAGATTAGAAATTTATGTAAGGAGCTTCACAAGAAAATGATAAACTATTTAATCCAAAACTATGATATGATTATACCCAAATTTAATTTAAAGAACATGATGAAATGAGATCGATGAAAAGTCGATTCGAAAATGGTTTGAAGTATGCTCACCTGGTCACATTACACGTTCCAGCAGCAGCTAAAACACAAGGTAAAGAAGACAGGTGGTGTAATGGTGATCATCCAAGATGAGGCGTACACCTCTAAGACCTGCAGCTGTTGCAGGAACATCCAAAACATTGGTGGAAGAAGAGTTTATAAATATGAGAACTGTCATATGGTCATGGACCGGGACATGAATGGAGCCTGAGGGATCTTCCTGCGGGCATTACTTGATCCTTGCCTAGTAATGACCAGTAATGATCATTAATGATGTGTTACAATACCAATTTTACAAAAAGTATATCTGATCACTAGTTTTTAATAAAATCAATTTACAAAATTTATTTCAATTCGATTGTAAAATTATCGATCTTTAGACAGCATAGTGTTATAGGGGGAATTAGTGTGACGCAAGGGAAGCTTAAACGGCGCAAGAAATCGGTTATACGACGTGAAATTGTATCTTTTGTATCTTTTGTATCTTGAGTAATTTTTTTATCTTTTGTATCTTTCAGGAGAATGGCGAGATCATGTATATAACCGGCGCAAGTACACGAGAAAAAGGATATAACTTTCAAGAAATCATCAACGAACATTTTATACTTACCTAACGCTCATTGTTCAACTTACCTGTCAAACTCGCCAAATCTATCACGCCTCGATCGTAGTGCAAATCACAGATCGTTTTCCCGCCAACAATAAGAAATTATTTAATATCACATGACTTACATTTTTAGATACGCGTAAGTTTTCTGTTAAATGACCCTTATGCACGTTTATCTGTTAATAAAGAACCACTATGCAGTATGTTATTTTGTTTACCCACAGTATTCACGGTTAAGATAATATCGAAAAACAGTGTAAATTCAATACGAAGAAACAAAAATCTCAACAAATAAGGAATATATAAATTACTCTGAAGTTTGTGAACACATTTATTAAGGTGACCTGTGATACATGAGTATATGGCTAACTAAAATATTACATGAAATGGAACATTGGATTTATCATTGTATTCATCTCACGTGCTTTGTTTATAAAATAAAATAATAATTATCTATCAAAAGAAAAAGAAAAAAACCCAATTATCTTTCTTCAAAAACTGGCCATTCTCCTTTTTTAGGGCAATTAATAGGTCGCCATCTTATGTTGATACGTCCTTCATCAAGGCTACCAAGTTTTTTGAAGGCAGATTTGGTTAAATCAACATTTTCAGAGTTTGGACAGCCGCCACATTTATCGATAACTTTTACGATAACGTGCCGACTTCCACGTTCGACTCGAAGGCATCGAAAACAATGTTCAAAATTTTTCATTCTCATGGCAGCAATAAAATCAGAGTCTTTAGCGTTGTATTGGGGAAGACCGTTTCTACCATAACAAGCCGAACCCTTTAGATCTTCACCCGTGTAGAAGGTAGATTGTGCATTAACACTAGAAGCCCTTTTGATTATACTATTGTCAGTCGTATTGTCAAGACTGGCTCCAGCATAATACCAACCATCCGACTCTTTCTTTGAAGAAGAGAGTATTTCGACTGGGGTGGCATAAAGGGTAGCAGCAAAGAAGGCATATAAAGCAAATAAGAATATGGCAGATTTCATTGTGTAATGTGCGAGGGCAAGGTGTTTGGTATCTAGGTTTTGATGGAGAGGAGTTATAGAAAGTGATTTGTGGAATGAATTACTTGCCAGCAAGAATTATAAATGCTATTATGCTATCAGGGAAGGGAAAACGAAAGGAGAAAGTTTTTTTTTTTTTTTTTTGTTATTGCTGTTTGTGCACAAACAACGACAGTGCACTCCAAAGGTTTTTCGACTGGTGCATTATTTGGTGGATAAAGTGAGGTTATATGCGATTAAAATGTGTTAAAAGGGGTTTCGGTGAACCAATGAGTAGTAAATGAAGTGAAGATTATGTTTCTAATAAATGTGATAAACGTAAACTATCTACGCACATACATTTCGCTAAGATAATCTTGGACTAACGCCGGTTATTTTCGGTACATGCCATATTTGGCATCATCGGCTTTGTCGTTATTTTGAGAATTAATAAAATATCTTAATTGATGCTTAACACATATGGTATATTAATTGATAATGTTCAACACGTGAAGAATTAAAACAGATATAACGTTTAAGGAGGTTTCGCGAATTCAATATAAGCTTGGTTTGTTATGAAAAACATGTGTATCTTTATAGGCGCATTTAAGGAAGTTTCCTACAGATCGGGAACAACACTACAAACATTATATTGTGTATATAAAAGTTTTAATCAAGCAAGTAACAATCTTGTTTAGCACCATTTACTTCGACCGGATTCTTGGTAGATAAAAAGGTGCTGGTACGAACTTTCATGATTGTAAAAGTAAAAATAGTCATAAACTTACAAGAATCGAGTTTAGACACAATACTCTTTGTCTACAGTGTTCTTTCTTTAAACCGCTTTTCTTTATATAAATTCACCTGAATACTCCGTCTTCCGATCTTTTCCCTAGAATGTATGGTAGGTTACGAAAAAACATTGAAAAATGTCCGGTAAAGCTTTATTAGCTATAGTCGAATTTATGTCGGGAATCTTAGATGGTAAGGTCCTTCTTTAATAATAAATTATAAATAAAACTAACTACCTATTCAATTAGTCGTAAAAGTGAATTTTCAAATATAATATATTTTTTTTAAAAAAAAACCCCCCAACCATCGAAGATCATTATAAAAAATTGCTTCGGATGGGCTTACACTGTATTCATAATCTCCGTTTTTTATTCACGATTAACATGTCACGTACAATACAGCAAATAACAAGTCGAGTATAATTCTTTATGATGTATATATTATTTATTTAATATCTAAGAGAGTTTCAACCGGCTTATCCAATTGTTAGAATATGTACGCGAGCGTGAATGCGAGACTTAGATTTATCTTTTCTAATTTCGCAGAATATTTGATCCAAAGCCCACAATATAATCTCTCAAGATTTAACACAAAGACACGCTACCTGGTGAGTCACTCGAATTGACATACTTGACGTGCTGAAACTTTACTTCCTCCCAATATTAGATGGATTAATATGCTGCGTTAGTGCATTGTTATGCAAAAGATAATTGTTTGATAGAACTGGGATGATTTTGTGTCTAGATTCTGCGTGCGATGCCCGCATAAAGAACGCTCGACTTCTTTAAAAACGATTATGTTTTTATTTAAGGTAAGCATATTAGGTTGACATATTCAAACATTCAGCATAGTAGCTTAGGTTCGATACTATCTCATTGAAACGAATCAAATGGAGCCAAAAATATGTGGTTCAATGGATCATCACGAATAAAATGTATTTATTTAAAAATGTAGCACATAATCAGGCATAAAAAGACAAATTAATCATATAGTCATCAGATATGTTATAAAGGTCTTAAAGTCTTATTTCTATTATTTTTATATTCTTTCATATAATATAATATAAACTAATAGCAATCCACTTCCTTTATTTATGTGTACAGATAAATGCAAGATTTAGAGCTAAGTCTCAACCAATGTGCATAAATGATTGGTATATATTTCTTGAGATTAAAGGCATTGTTGCTACTTCTCAACTTAATATATATCTCTTAGTATTTATAACACAATAAATTCTGTAAAAATAATTTCTTATATTTTGACATATGCTTCAGAAGATCAAAATCTTTTTCTAAATACAAATGTTTTTGCAATATTATAAAAAAAATATTATTTTATTTTATTTTTAAACAACACATCAAACAAGATTGATACTTGTTTTAATACAATATTTTTAACAATACAATTTGATACTACAGTATTTGCATAAAGCTGGAATCAAAAAGTTATATAATATAAAAAATATATATATATTTATTAAAAAAACACAATAGTTTAAATAGTATAAAATAAAATTTAATTAAAATATAAAATAAAACAGCTTGTATAATTCAATAAGTTGATTATATTTTATTTTAATTGAATTTGATAATGAAAAGCAAGTTTGATATAAAAATTAAAAAAATTTACAATATAGATCACATTAAATCTTTATAAAATTTAATAAAATTTTGAAATTAATTTTTTATAAAATTTGTTAAATAATAAATTCAAAAACTTATATAAATATTTTTTTTAACTTATAATAATCCAAATATCATATTTTAAATAAATAATATTACTTGATATTTGTTATAATTTAATAATATATCAAGTTTTAAAATGAATTATTTAAAATTTTAATATTATTTAATTAAAAATTTGTAAAATCATTTAAATTTATTAAATTAAAAATGTCAACTTGTTATATCTAAAATTGTATTAAAATAAATTCATAAAAATTAAAAAAATATTAATAAATTTCAAATTATTTTTTTTACAATGCATTCAAGTGAAATTTATTGTTCTACTGTATTTTATATTATTTTCTCAAAGAAAGTTATCTGAAAATATTATTAATATATCAAATATATATTCTTCGGTTTTTATTTATTTTAAACTGTACAGTATATAATTAAAATACGGTATTTTAAATATAAATAAACAAAGCAATAAATAAACAAATGAATATATAAAAAACTAAATAGGGTATTACGTAGAATATTTTATGAGAATGTCTTATCAAATTTATTCATATTTTTATTATGTTATTTATGAAATATTAGTTTGATATTGTAAGAAATTATTTTGTATTTTTCAGCTCGTTAAAAAAAATGACCAAGTTCTTATATTAAAATATTGCCCAGTACATTATATGTTAAAAATTCTTTCACAAGCAAAGTAACCTTTGCCACAAGTACGTATCACAAGTTGCTTTGCAACGATATTTAAAATGTTAATAAGACGAAAAAGGTTTTTTTTATTGCAGCCACGAAATCCAAGCCTTAGGATATTTAATCTTGAGAAGCCATCGAAAGCAAAAGGTTGATTATCAGCCATAAATTTGTGTTTTCATGATCGTATAGCTGGTCAAAAGTTCATCGAGAATTCTTTTTAATATTAAATTCTGGATTAAAATTTAAGAAATATGCAAGCAATGAAGAATTCAATACTGATAAAAAAACATAATCATCTTTTCATAATAATGATGCTATCTTTTTTCTCTTTTGTACTTTGCTCAAATATCACGACTCCAGAACACGAGCTTCTTATCACTATCCCCAAACATGGGAGTTACTTTTCTGTGGGTTCAACTCACAAAATTATATGGGAGTACTCTGGCTCGTCGAATGGTAAACTTAGATTAGATTGTGCAAAGAAAAAATTCTACAAATTCACATATTTACACGTGATATAGTCTCGATCATAGTCTCGATCGTTGCGACCACTAACGACAAAACACCAGTATTTGAACCCATTACCGAAACCGTTTTTAACAAAACCACCGTAAGTTATAGTTGTTATTTTGAACACATGTCTCATAAATTTTCTTATCATACGAATCCTTCCGTAGACAATCTATCCAACGTATATAAACTTCTATGTCAATGATACATGGCCAGTATCCGCAACATATAAAGTAGTAATAACATCCGTCGAGAATCCAATACTTACCGCTATATCGCAAGATTTCTATATTTGGACGGTCGAAGAAAAAGATAAAAAATTTGTCCTTCAGTGCTTTGCGAATATCCTTATTTCGATAATGTATTTAAACATATGATAAATAGACATGGGTTTTGGTTCACGCACATGATCCTTCTTTGTGGCAAACGATACTAACAAATTTATTGTATCTGATATTCTAATTTTTTTACTTATACTTTTGTTGTAAATGGAAAGAGAATTAAAGAGATACTGCATGTATCAATTATATAATAATAAATAGGGTATGATTGAACAATGTATAATTAATTATTTTTTTTCAGTTTTATAAAAGAATATTAATAATCAGTTGTTTTGTTATACAATATTGATCTTGTCATCAAAAAAATTTGAAAACATTCGCAAGAACGATCTCAGCCATGATACCAATACAGATATAGTAAATACAGTAATATCAATTAATAGTTTTTTCTTTAATCACCATACCAAGTTACCCATCGATAGAAAATCATCCGGCTTTTAATAAAAAGAAATCCGTAAATTAGGCCTAGTCGATAGTGCTTGCAACAAGTTTCGGAAGATCCTGAAGGAATATTTTCATATCACAAGAGACGTATGAGAATCGATAAGATGTTATTGATCAAGTGTATCAATTGGTAAATATTTTTAGAATAGTTTTATTTATTTATTATGTTCATTCTATCTAATATACGAAAAAGACAAAAAAAAATATAGAGTACAAAAAAGTAAGAAAATATAAATATCTTGTATTAAATTACAAAAATAAACAAGAAATGTGTTTTAAAAAAGAAAAAAAAATGGAGATCGTGATTTATTTTGTTAACCAAAGGACGGGGTTTTCTTTTTAAAAAAAGGGGTATGAATTTTGTTATCATAAAGAATTGGAAAAAGAATCATCAAAAAAAAAAACACGTAATTAGAATATTTTTTTATACATAAAAAGGATTTAAATAAAATTATATAAAGAATATCATTGGTTTAACTTATTATTTTTTTTTCAGATCATTATACTTTTACATCATGGTAAAATATAATGATTCAGTTGCTCACATCATGTAATACACAAATATTGGTTTTTTTTTTTCAAAAGAAACATATGAACTTAATAGAATTATTTCAATAACATGTTAATTTATAAAAAAAATATATTTATTAATTGAAATACTCTATTAATTGACCGTTATCAAATATTTATTTCGTTTTTTTTATTTTTGATTATTTTCAAATCATATAGTATATATATCTTTTATTTTATATATTTTATAATATATTTAATAAATTTATTATCATTACTTTATAACAATACATTCAAATTTTAAAATAAGTTTTTTCAATATTAAAAATTCTATACAAAAAATTTATATACAATTTATATATATATATATCCATATAATTTTTTTTTTTTTATGACAATCAAAATAAATATCCAATTATTATAAAATTAAAATTTGAAATTTTAGATAAAAAAAAATCCTATAATTTAATAACTGTTTTTTTTTCTTAACTAAAATATTAAAAATAGTTAGAATATCTCAAAATTAATAATCTTTTTATATTTATTTGATAAACTAGTATTTTTAAAAAAGATATTATTAAATAATATAATAAGAAAATCAAAATATTAAAAAGTCAAACAATAACTTTTATATTTATTAATTTATCAATTAAATAATAAAATTATAAAATTATTTTAATAAATAAAATATATTTATTTTATAATTAAAAAAAAATCTTTTATTTAATATATATTTGAATTTATATAATTTAATTATAGATAATAATTATATTTTATCAAACTTAAATTTTGAAGTTTATTTTATAAGAAATTATAATTATAATACTTATTTGAATTTAATTATAACTTAAAAGTTTGCAATAAACAAATATTTATATAACTAAAACAAATTTTATTATCAAAATTAAATTATCAATATTTAAAATTTAATAATTAATAAATATATTTTAATAAACAAAAAATATTCAATAATTGCTTTATAACATATAATATTTAATATATTGTATCTATTATTTGTTATATAGATTTAATTAAATTAAGGATTTAAGAATTAAATTCAAATTTATTAAACTTATTAATATATATATTGCAACTAATAAACTGTTTAATTATAATATAATATTTATATTATAATATTATATTTTGTTATAAAAAATAAATTAATAGTTTTTGCTTATAATAATTAAAAATAAAAATAAAATCTAATAATATATTTATTAATGTTAAATTTAAAATTTAAAATTATTTATTATACAATTTAAAAATAAATATTTTTTTAATATTAATATAAATATATTATATTATTTATATTTCATAAAATAAGATATAACAAAAATAAGTTTATATTTTATAGAATATAAAAATATTTATAAATTTCTTTATAATTATTTTATAAAAAAATAACTAATTTAAAAAATCAATAAAATTCATAATTGAAATTATTTAATATTATTAATACTCGATGGTTTTTAATATTAAATTTTGGATTTGATTAAAAATATTTTAAATTAAAATATAATAAATAGAAATAATTAAAATAAAAAAATAATAATAAATTTCTTAGAATATTTAGATTTAACTTTAATAATATAAAAAAGATTATATATATATATTTTTTTGGGAGGGTTTCCCCTCATAGGTAAGCATTATTTCTTTATTTGATATTGTATATAATATGGTATTGTAATGGAATAATTAATTCCATTATATTATTTAATTATTATTATTATTTTCTTATTATTATTTTAGCTTCT
>CAJVPV010004038.1:0-10484 GCA_910591835.1 Acaulospora morrowiae | reverse complement strand
AATGATTTTTTTATTTAATTATAAAGTAAAATATAAAGTCAAAAAAATTTCCATTAATTTTGACTCACACTGTATATTTTGGAGAGTAGTTTGACTATTTGGAAAATATATTAATATATGTTTCATAGAAATAAAACTATCAAAGTAATGTGTTCAATAGGCCTTCTTTATTTTATAATCAGTTTTTATTATATTTCTAGTGTATTTTTTTTTTATCTTATTTTTGTTTTATTTTCTATTTATTATATTCTATCAAATTTTTTGAGTAAGTAAGCATAGCTATTACCCTCAACTATATTTAGCATACAATATTGTTTTTTTAATATTAGCTAGATATAGATAGTGTAGACAAGCTAGCATTAAACTTGCTGCTATTATATGTAAGAAATGTTGTTTCTTTCATAATATATATTTTTTAAATATACAAATCAAATAAAAAAATGATGTTTACCTATTAGGAAAAAAATTAATTTGATTGTTTATTATATCAATTATATTTTAATTTGTTAACTTTTTGACAAAAAATTATAAATGATATATTAATTGATTTATTTAATTTAGATTCTATTAATTCTAAAAAAATTTAATTAAGTAAATATTACTTCATTCTTCTTATTAGATAATTTTATAACAATATTTAAAAATTTATAAAATCCAATTTATAAACTAATTAAATTTAATAATACTTAATAATATTATTAATTTAAAAAACTCTTCCTAACAATCAATTTTTCATCTGAAAATTTTCTTATTTGGTAATAGCCTTCCAAGAAACACTTTTTCTCTCAGCACTCTCAAGTGCACTCAACCATTAACTAACTTCCAACATGGAGCACCCTACAACAAACAGCAACAAAAAACAATTTCTACATAATACTATCCATTAGGATTGGAACCAACTCTTCCAAATCTACTTTTTCGATCTTAACAATAATACAATTAATTAAACAGAATTTGCAAGATCTCTTTTCATTACCAACCTTACAAACTTCTCTAATCAATTCCTTATTATAAAAGAAGGAAAAAACATTGAGGAAATTGTCAAAGCAGGCACTACAAATAATATTCATATTCTCAACTTTACAATGGAAATGGTAAAAAAAAAGAATTAAGGAAAACTCACTCAAATTTGTATTTCAATCTTCAACACCAAAAATACTACTCTTAAATTTCAATATATTAGCAATATAGTAAAAAAAAAAAAAAAATTCAACTCAACACTGAACTCTATAACTATCTTCAAGAATTTCTTTCTCTTTCTCAAGGAATTACAAAAAACTCCAGTCAGCTTATATCTGAAAATAATCATCTGCCTATCACTTCTTCTGTTCCCCAAAAAAGGAATGTTGATTAAACAGCCACAATGCATGCATATGCAAACCCCTTGTCCTTCACTTCTTCTTCCTCCCAAATTGGCAACTCTATAGAAATTAATAAAACATCTGATGAACCAATAAAACTCTCTGACCTCGATCTACCAAATTCTAAAAATAATAACTTAACAAGTACCTAGTACTTTACAAACTCTCTCTCTAGTCTCAATATGAAAATCAATACCATCTATCCAACTAATCAATCAAGTATCATAATGGTATCTAAACTTTCTGACTACAAAAAATATCTCTGTGAGGAATACCAAGTACTATTCAAAATATATGACTTTTATTTTGAACTTCCCTCTTTCAAAAAATCTCTTTTTTCCATATATAATTTACTTGAACCCAAATATGTTCATCTTTTTCCCTTCAATCCAAGAGATAGTACACTAACTATTTATGAATTAACAACTCTTCTTCACAAAACTTATTTTTTCAAACTATTACTTAACAATTACTTATTTATTCAAATAAAACTTTTCTCTTCACCTAGCAAAATATCCAATCTTGATATTGACATTCCTTTACCAATAACTGACCCCACCAAGATTCCTTCCCTTCTTAAAACTCTCTTAAAAAAATATTTATTCTCCATCCTTCTTTCCAAGGATTGGGTTGATATTTCATCTTACTTAGACATAAAGTCACTTCTCCCACAAAAATTTAAAGAAGTAAACGAAACTGCAGGAACAAATTTTCCAATTTTCAACAAAAAATTCCTCAAAGAAAATATTATTAAAGCCCACAAACATTTTTTATTTGACAAAATTCCTGACTCTTGGATAATATCTCAAGAAAACCTCAACTGTTCGACTTGTCAACACTTGCAAACTTCATCACAAATAATAATCTTAACATTGAACTGCCAATCATTAATGACTCTAACTTTTCAACAAAAATTTGCAAACTAAGAGAACACTTTAGTTTTCAAAGACTTTCCAAGAATTACATCCTTCAAATTGAACTTTCGGAACTTTTGCTAAAATTTTTTAACTATTTTTAATGAATAATACTAACTATAATATTACCAATTTTTCAAATAATGAGCTCTTTTTCAAACATATTCATCTTAACAAAAATCCAACTTCTTTTTACACTCAATCTTCTCCTCTTAACAAATCAACTTCTCTTGAAATTGGATCTCTTAACACTAGGGCTCCTAATGATATTACTTTAATATCACTTTGATACCAGTTCGATACTTAAATTTACTATAAAAATATATGAGTAGGTCACAACCCATATATTAAATTTACCATAGATCAGTACCATTTCGATACCAGTTCGATACCATTTCAGTACTTTTTCGGAGCCTTACTTAATACTTGTGGTCTTAATAATATAACCAAACTCAACTGCCTTTTAACTTATATAAAAAACAAAAACTACAATATATTTGATTTCTTTAAAATAAACTTCACTCAAACAAAAAAATTTTCAATATTATTGACAATCTCTTAATTCATTCAAGCAATTTTCTCTTTAGCCAAGCAGGAGTCTTTATTGTAATTAACCAAAATCTTCAAACCCACCTCTATAAAACTACAGAATTTAAAGATATATAATCTCTATATTCCTTCAATTCAAACCCAAAATCAAACTTTGCATCACTCAAATCTACCTGCCTCACAATATACAGGAAAGGAAAAACGATATCTTTTCTTTCCAAAATCTTATCAATAATAACAAAACCAAAAACATCTCACATATCATTATGAGAGACTTTAATTTTACTCCTTTAAAATAGGATAGAACTCAACCATCTAAACCAAAATACAAATCTACTATCTACAGATCTCTTAACAAAAACTACTTTAACATCTTTCATCTCCTTAACCCTCAAAAGTTAGCATTCACTTTCTCTGGTCCTACTGGACAAAGCCATATTGACCAAATATGGACTTCTGAAAATATTTCCTTCCAAATCACCAAGTTTCTAATAATCAGCACAGAACCAGAATTTCACAGTGATTACAAAATAATCACACTCACAATTAAAGATGGGTCCCTAAATTAAAGGCAAGGACATAATTCAAATGTCTCTTACTATTAAAAAAGTTTTTTTTTAAATATAAGATCAAAAAAAAACCACCTATAAAAGTTTTTTGCAATTTAGGACACTTGATCCAAATGTTTTTTGAATTATGTCCCTATTAAAGTAATGAATAAATAATTATGTCCCTTTAAAAGGGACATAATTGATCTGTGAAATTTTATATGCTAAATAGTTTAGGGACTCATCCTTACTCACAATCTTCAATTTTTTAATCACAAAACCTATTAATCCCAAGCCAATAATATACTTTAACTACAACAAAGTATCTGAAAAAACCTGGAAAAACATTAACACTTATTTATTAAACAAATTCAATACTTTTGACGATGACTTTAATATTCATGACACTTGGAAGCTACTAAATTCTTCAATAAAAATCTCAATGAATAACTTTATCCCAAAACAAAAAAACAAAAAAAACTTTAATTACATATTTAGTAAAAATGAAATCATTCTTTACAAAAAACTTCAACTTATCAAATTTCACATTCATAATCTTTCTTCTTTTTCTTTTCCTCTTCAACTTCCTACTTCTATTACATCAGAATTAATTGAGCTCAAACTTCCACACATTATCCATTTGAAAAAAATAACTTCACTTAAAAAACTTTTTTAAAATAAATATTATTTACTCAAAATTGAAAATAACTTTTACAAAGTTGAATCAATTAAAAAAACTACTAACAAAAGAATCTCCTACCTGCAAGAAAGACCCAAAGTTATGATTCAACCAACTCTCAACTATAAAAACCCTCAAGTATACTTTTTCAAACTTATCGATCCACTAACAGAAGAAATTATAACTGATCTATCAACTATATACCAAACTTTAACTGATTATTACAAAAAAGTTTTTCACAAGAGAACTATAAATGATAATATTTTCAATAAGTAGGCAGATCACTATCAACCCCTTCCTAACAGCAATTTATCTATCTACAACACACTTATGTCTCCAATAACTCAATATGAAATCCCTGAAACCATTAGCAAACTTCCTATTAATAAGGCTCCAGGTCTATCTGAAATTAATTATCTTTTTATCAAAAAAACACAACCAACTTTATTTTCACTTCTTTACAATCTCTTTAATGACATTCTTTTAACACAAGAAGTTCCAACTGACTGGAAAAATTATCACATATATCCAATTAGCAAAAAACTCCAATGGAAATATAACATTCAGGACACTCGTCCAATAGCACTAATTGACTCCTTTCGCAAAATTCTTACCAAAATACTTACTAAACAACTTAGTAAAATCCTTCAAAATAATAAAGTTCTTCAAAAAACCAACTTTGCCGGTCTTCCAAACCAAAGTATATTTGAATCTATCCAAATTCTTAACTTCTTATATAATACCAAAAAAATCTCACAAGAGGAACTATGGATTTTTTTTCTTGACATCAGTGCAGCCTTTGACTCTGTTAACTTAAACAGGCTCAAAAAAGCCATACAGAAACTTCATATCCCAGACTCTTTTATCAACCTTTTTCTTAATATTCTAAAAAACCATACTTGTCAAATAATTACCAACTCAGGATTAACTAAACAAATAACCATTTCTGATGAAATCGATTAAGGAGAATCACTCTCTCCCCTCTGATAGATTATCTTTTACAACCCTCTTATTACAGCTCTTGTACAACAAAAATCTAATATCCCAGTTAACACAATCACATATATGGACAATCTCAATCTTTTAGCAACCTCAAAAAAGAAATTCAACAAAACTTAAACCTGGTCTCTGAATTCTTCACACTTAATGATATCAAAGCAAACCCTATGAAAACAAAACTTATTGTATTAAACAATTTATTTTCAAACAAAACTCTCACATAAAACAATACAAATTATCTCTCTAATTCAAAAAAAGGAACCAGTCAGAATTCTTGGAATTTAACTTTCCAAACATAGTATCCTCACTCCCAATCGACAAAAAATTTTTGAAGAAACTGAAAATATCACTTAAGTCCTAAAATTCAAATATACAACCAGCCCTATAGCTATCTATATCTATAACAAAGTTCTTTTATCCCAAATTGAATTCAAACTCCAAACAGCTTTCTTAACAATCAATATGCTCAAAAGCCTTCAAAGGAAAATTGATTTTATAATCAAACACAAATTTAATATTGAATGCACACTTTCACAAAATTGGTTTTACAAACCCAATATATTTAATATCAAACTGATTTCAGATTTACAATCTGAAGTCCTTATTTCTAATCTTCCATACTCTCTTATCAATCCCACAACTCTTTTACTAAAAGAACTTGAAATTAACACTATTCAAAAATTCAATTGTCAACCACTCTGTATCTTAAAAAACAACTTGGTACATATACATAACACTATAACATTTGCTACTTCAATATAATCTTTTCTTTTACCCAACTTCATATTGTTCTTACGAATTCTATAATGGATCTATCCTTATAATTTCAATCTTAAGAATATATAAAAAATGGCCAATTTTCCCCAAACAATTATCCCAAAAAAAACATCTTCTATATTGAATAAATTCTTAACTACAATAAGAATCAATTAACAAACTGGAATCACATTTCTGCAAGATTCACTTCAACATCCAAGGCAAAATTCCGCAATGGTACACAATTCTCACTCAAATCTAATACTCTACCAAAAGATCAATACCAGCCAAATCCAACCAAAAAAGAAAATGGATAGCATCACTCAAAAACAACAAAATTATCTTTGGCAAAAAACAAAAAACCAACAATAATGATATTTTAACCAACCACTGGATTGCAACTAATGATGATTCTAACAGCTCCATAATTCTTACAAAATGTTCTGGCTGCCACTTCAATATCTCAAACAACTCTTACAAATGTCAATTTATATCAAACAACTCATTCAATCTTTTTACTAAACCCTTTACTAACAACTCAATCAAAACCAAAATAACTCAATCAGACCTTCTTAACACACTCAAATTTAATTTTCAAAACAAATCACCAACCCTCTACTAATTCACATCCCAATCAATACTTGAGAATCTCTCATTCAAAAACACTTAACCTTATCATCACAAAAAATTTTTAAAACAATTTAATTTTTCTTGGACCAAAATCCTGAAATACTTTTAACATCTAAATACTCTTTCAATTTAACAATGATAATATGGAACTTTCTTCAACATAATAAATCCTATATAACCAATTTCTCTCTTCCTCCATTTCTATCTCTTTATTTCTTTTTAATACTTATTTTTTTTACCAACAAAGCAAAGCAAATAATTATCTTTTGTAAACACACAAAAATATCTAACAAACTCTTGCTTCCACTATCTTTTAATTACTTGAAAAAATGCAAACTACCTTATGCCACTATTATTAGCAATATCTACAACATCATTTAAATATTACAAATATCATATTCTTTTTATAAACCTATCTCAACAATGGAAAAACTTCAATATTATAATACGATTATTCTCCAACTCAACATACTGTAACTAATCCATTTCCCCTACCATATATCTTACTAAATACACAAAATAATTCACTTCCCCTAACACAAGATCTTATCAAAAAAATAAATAAAACAATCAGATTAACCAATATAATATATTCCAAAAGAGCAAAAACCACTTTCAAATTTGACTTCTCTCTTCTACAACATATATTTTTCTTTCTTAAAAAAAATTCTTTACCAACTATCCAATCCAAATCCAATTTATATAACTTCTGCCTTAAAATTCTTTCCAACACATTACCAATTAAATCTCATCTATACTCTACCTTACTTCATCTTTATACTAACAATCTTTGTTCTCAATGCAACACTGCTCCTAAAACTACTTATCATATCTGACTTTGTAAAGAGAACAATCTGGCTATAACCCAAATAATTAAAAACACCAAAGCACAAGCTGCTCTTTCCTTTAAAAACCACAAAAACTTTGATTCAAAAATTTTTCAACAGCTCACCAACTCACCACCTACCTGTATAAACTTAGCTCTTGGCCTCACAAATACTAACACCTTTTTCACAAATCTTAAACCTTCTCCAAAAGATCTAAAAATTTTGAACAAACTCCAAAATGATCTTCTCAACTTAATTTATCAGGAAATATGAATTCCCTGAAACAAAAACATAAATGAAGAAGAAGAAATATATAACATCACTCAAGCAGACAAGCATAGAAAAATAAACAATCACATATGAAGAATAACAAAACAAAAAGAAAAACTCCATTGGCAAACAAATCTTTCAATCCACAACCAAACAACTATACTAACATTATTATTCAATTTTTTTCTGAAAATCTATCAATGTCTTTTCATGATAGAATAAATTATTAAAGAGGCATTAGCCCTTTAAACATAGATAGTTCCTTTTATTTTCCTTTCTCAAAAGGGTTTTTTTCTAAAATATATCTATTTGATAGTAGGCTAACATGTATAGCGATGTATATTACAATCTAAACATTAATTATATAACATTTTATTCAATTAATAAAGTTCATGAAAAATGCCTCACTTAATACTTTAAAAATAAACCTATCAAATTACTTATCTAAAGTAAAAAAAGAATACAAGAAATTTTAAATAACAAATAATATAAAACATTAAAAAAACTAGTCAAAAGAATTTTTACAATTTTAAACAATATAAAAATTATTATCTAAACTTTTAATAATATTATTAAACTTCTTGAATATATACCATATTATCTTAAAGTAATTATAAATAAAATTAGCTTTAAAATTATAAATTCTTTAATATTTTTATTTAAAATGAAAACTTTATATTTGCTTTTTAGAAAGAATTTTTTTTTTTTGTAGGTAAACATTATTTTTTTATTTGATTTGTATATAGCAAGGTATACATCGTGAAAGAAACAACATCTCTCATATGTTAATACAATTGTTAAATGCTAGCTTGCCTACAGTAACCATACAACTAATATTGAAAAGAAAATTTAAAACAATATATCTTGCTGGATGACACCAAGCAGCTATGAATACCTACTCAGCATTAGTAGAAATAGTAGTAACATTGGAATTGGTGGATAGAGTTGTTAGACTATGAATAAATTTGGAATAATTATAATTAGATTGAATAAATGAATTAGTCATGGTAGAAGGTAGATCCATAATAATGCTATCTTGTGAATTATTGGAGGTGTCTTTGGCCTGTGAGGAGTTTTTAGCTTCTGGATTGGTGGAATTGGCTGAATTGTGTATCTTGGTATGGTCTACTTGATTCCGGTAAGAGATGAAGTATTGGCTATAGAGCAATGTAGTTTCCAAATTAGATCATGCAATAAGGACAAAGATTCTGTTGCTGTCTTGATCCAGTTTGTAGAGTCTGTGGTCGAGAAAATTTTGTCTGTAACTCCACATAACAATTCAATGACTTGCTATATATGTGAGATCGGTTTATGATTATCATCTGGATGGAGAGTTTGATTGATAGTTTTAATAATTTGCTCAACTGCTTGTTATGCTTCTGCATATTTGAAAACATGTTAAATGTCTTCCGCACGAAGTTCACATTGTGGACAGAGAGTATTTGAATATTGATTAGGATATAACTGGTGAAGTGTGCTTTTTAGAAAGAATTTATTGAAATTGAAAAGATATTATTAATAAGTAAAAGCAAGTAAAATGCTTGAATAACACTAGTGATATGATATTCATATAATATATATAATTAGAACAAAATAATATTTAGCAAATAGTCTCAGAAATAATAAAAACATTTTAGTTTATTTTATAATACAATAATTTATAAGTTATAATGACATACTTCTATAGTATATTAGTTAAAGACTATAATAATAATATAAATAAGAGTGAAAAGTATAAAAAGAGAAAAAGACAAAAAATTATAACTATAATAAACTTAATTTAATTAATATTTTTCTTTATAAGTAAAAAGTAAGTATAAAATTGTTCTGATATACTAAATTGTTAATTGAATATTATTATAAATAATAGCATAATAGAAATTTTTAACAAGAAAGTTGCTAATTAACTTATCTTTTTAATAGTAAAGTTATTGCAAGAGGATTATTCTGAAATTTACCAAAGAGAATTGTAACTTAAATTATCTAGAGAAGATAATACAAAAAAAAGAATAAGATTAATAGTTAAGATAAAAATTAGAATTAAATAAATAAGATATAGTCTAGACTATTAGCTATCAATTTATTTATATTTTATTAAATCAAATTAGTAAAAAAGTATCTGTGCATCTTTATTTACCAATACAGGTCTCTGACTTAATTATTGCTAATACATTATTCTTATTAAAATTAAATGAAAATTTTATCTATTGTCTCTAAGAATACAAAGAATTAATTTTTTTTTATTACTAATAATATAGATTTGATTAATATAATTATTAATGCAACAAGAAACAACAAATAAATTCTTTAATCAGTACCTGAGTATTTGAAAAGAATAATTAAAATCAACCTTTTCTCATTATTCTAAAGAATAAATTGATGTATATAAAGAAATTATATATACCAAACCTAAGTCCACACCAATATCAACCAGAACTATTCAATGGAACAATTCTCCACTGCACTTTCCTAAAATTCTCTAATCAATAACACTTGCTTAGGTAGTAGTATTAGATGGTGCAAGAAATTTTTAGTATTATCAGAAACTATATGGTGTATAAAAGCTTCTTAATTGTTCAAATATTTGGGTGAACACATATTCCGCATGGTCCAAAATTCATCAATTAATTTAACAAAAATATCAAAAAGCTTTATAACAACAAGTACAGTATTTTAGTAGCCTTCAGAATCAAATTACACTAAAAAACTCTTTCAACTTGTCTTATATTCTACCAATTATATCCTAATCAATACTCAGATACCCTCTGTCCATGATGCGAGTTTCACACTAAAGATATTCAACATGTTTTTAAATGTTCAGAAGCATCTTATACAACTGACACTAGTCGAAATGAATTTATTCGGCATAATGCCACTCGTCAATTATTCGTCAAAAAAGTATATAATTCGGCTAATCAAAATTATATAACTTTTATCTTCGGCTATAAAGC
>CAJVPV010004037.1:0-10484 GCA_910591835.1 Acaulospora morrowiae | reverse complement strand
GTAGATAGAATTTATTATGAGGAACATGTTTACTTAATACATAAAATATGCTTTTGTTAATAAAATAAAAAGTTTGAAATATAAAGACTATTTCCGATTAATTTTAATAATTCTTAAGTGGTCCTTCATTTATTGGAGGGCACTGTATATTCATACACATTTCTGTATATGAATTATATTATAACATTAATTGATGAGTATATGCTAAACTATATCAAGATTTTCTAGATATCAGCTATTGCTATCACTTTTTCTATTGGATAAAGGTTGAAACTAACATGTCAAGGCATTACTATTGTTAATATCATTAGTATATAAATAAAAAAAATTGTTTCTTGTCATTTTGTCTATGTTTTTAATCTATATTTTCAGCAATTTTCTTACCAGGTTCTTTTTTCTATTTGCTGTTATTTTCTCTTTCTCTCTGTCTCTTTTTACTTCTGTTTAATATGTTTTGTGTTTTCACTTTCTTTTGTCTGCTCTGTTAATGTTGTTTATCTTTTCCCATTCTATAATTTCTTTATATTTTTTTTCCATAGTTCATTAATTACTTTTGTTGTTTTCTCTACAATTCTTTTGCATACTTCTTTTGTTTTTTCCTTTGCAAACTGATATATGTATTGGGTTATCTCTTTAATAAGAATTCCTTTCACTATATAGTTTCTTGTGCTTTCTGAATTAGTAATTAATGACATTTTTGGTTTTGAATTTTCTTTCTCTTTTCCTTTGTTTCAGTTTTTTTGACACTCTTTTGTTTCTTCTTTTATTATCTTTTTATATTCATCAGTGATTTTGTATTGCTAATGTTTGTATATCAAGTGCTTTAGGTTTTCTCTTTCCTTGCATTTTAGATATTTGTTTGATTTGTAGATATCTGGTCTTCTTTCTGTTAGCCTATCCAGTATAGGGAATTCACTGTTTAGTAATCTGTACCTGATTCTTCTGCATATGCAGTTTTCTTGACTTGTGTATATTTTAGTTATTCTGAATTGGTATTGTACTTCCCAGATAAAATGCCAATCTATTTGTAGCTTATTTCTATACTCAATTCATACTCTGTTTCTTTTCTGTGTTATCCAGCTTGGATGTTTTGCATGTTTTTCAGGAATTTTTTGATATTTATATCTAGCTGATATTCCCTTTATTTTAGTGTTCTTCATGTTGCTGCTTTTGGATTGGCTATTGTAATTGCTTTGTCTCTTTTGTTTATTTCTTCTTTTGCCAATTAATCTGCCTCTTCATTGTTCTTTTCTTCCTAGTGCACTTTGACTTTAATAAATGTTGTTTGTCCTTGTTTTTCTTTAATGATTCTTTTAATCAGAGTTTTTATTATCTAGTTTGTACTTTTGTAGACTTGGTAGCTTCCTTTGTCTTTTTTTTGAATTTCTTAAATGGCTGCCTAGCTGTTTATATATATCTTAACTTTTGCTTGTGCTGGAGTTGTAACCAGCATGGTTAGGATTGCCATCAATTCTGTTTTTGTTAATAATAGAAAGTGCTCTGTACAACCTGAGTATATTATTTTCTCTCCTGTTTCTTGATTGATTATGTGCTATCCCACTCCTATATTGGTTTGATTAGTTGCTTTCTGAACTATTAAGCTATCTGTATATGCTTTTATTCTTCTCCAGTTTTCAGTTTGTTCAGCTATTTTGGCTAGTTCTTCTTTATTTGAATTGCTGATTTGTAGGTATTTTGTGATTTTGTCTTTTATTTCTGTTTGTTTTTCACTAATTATAATACTGATTCTAATTTATATTTTGTTTTTCAAATTTTGTATATTGTGCATTATTGTGTCTAATAATGTTTGTATTCTGTTCAGGTGTCCTAAGATCTGACTGTGGAGCTTTGTACTGTGTATGGTTTTGGTTACTGGAATGATTATTGTCTAGTCTATTTTAATCCCTTTTTCATATTGTCTCTGTGATTGCAACCTTGACACTTGTCTATAAGCAAGTCTTTTTCTATTTGTTGCATATATTGTACTTTCACTTTGTTATCTATTATTTTATATCTGTGATCTATTTTTCTGATATAAATTTGTTGATTAATTATGTATGTCAAGTATTTTTGTTTTTGAATGTTATGACTTTTATTGTTTCTAGCTATAAGATTGGATTGGATCTTGTTAAATCTATTAGTATAATTGTATACCTGTTTTCTAATATCTCTAGTTGACTGCACTTTTCTCTAATCTCAGTAAACTATCTTGGCTGTTTGCCAATAGGTTTACATCCTGTAGTAGCTTTGATTTATCTCCAGTTAAGTATATGTATTTGTTGGGCATTGGTAATCTATTCAATGAATATCAGATTGTATTTCCTAATGTTTTTGGTATTTTTCTTGCTTCATGTTTGTTCCTGTTCTATAATGATTTTAATCCTGTATAATCCTGTATTATCATACATTTGTATTAGGCTATGGTTTTGATTTTGTTCTACCATAGTATCTTCTTCTTTGAGCATTTGTAGAATTTGACTTGTTAGAAATTTTTTTGAATTTGTCGATTGTCATTTCTGGCCGAAGTATGTTTTCTAGTGTCCATGTTCGATTTGTAGGTGCTACAACCTTCCTTTGGTTAGTACTCCACACAAATTGTTTTTGTTTAAGTTAGTTATCCAGTTTTTGGTATATAGTGTGAATTGTCTATTTTTTATACAAAATAGTTTATATTCTGTATAAATATATATGCTACTATTTGGGGCAATACTTGAAACACCAATTTTGTGTTTGAAGACTTGTCTAATTTGACTGTTCATTATATTGATTTCTTGATTTGAGAGAATTATATCTTTTAACATGTACTCTATAGCTGGCATTATAACCTGATTCAAGATATATCTGTACTGTTTATCTGTAATCATTGCTCTTTTTAAGATCTGTGTTATTGTTTTAATCTTTTGTCTGATCAGTTCGTATTGATACTTTTTGCTACCTGTTGCTGTAATCCATATTCCAAGGATTCTTATGGCTCATTTAAATTCCACCAATTTGATTGTTTGATTTTGGAACTGAAGATCTTTTGTATCTTTACTATTTATTGTGAAAAGCACTGCTTTTTCTGGGTTGACTCTAAGATTAGCTAGCTTTGCAAATTGTTTAGTGGTTTTAATGATTTTGTCAATGTGCTCTCTACAACCTGCTAGCCAAATTGTGTTATCCATATATGTTATTAATGAAATTCTATGTTCTTGTTCTCTCTATATACATGGATTGTTTGTAGGTTTCTGAACTAAAAAACTATATTTTATATTTCCTTTTCCACTCTACTAATTAGTGGATCATAGTAGATATACTATATCAAAAGTAAAATTGTATCTCTTTGGTCTATATATTGTGTTGGTTTAAAGCTGTCTGTGAGATCATGACATATAATGACTTTTGTTTTTCTATTGTTGATTAGATTTTTTAGAATCTTGCTAATGGTTGTCAGAATTTTGATTCTTTGCAGAGCCTTGTTCAAAAGCTTTGGGTTTATTTAATCATAGACTTTGCTAATATTCTGGCTTAGAATTCAGCATTTCTTGTCCAACTCTTTTGTCTCTTCCAATATATTGTTGAGAATTCTGATTGGTTTTTATGTATCTCCTCCTGGAAGTCCTGCCCAGTTGAGTAGTAAGAGAATTTCATGTTTTATTAGTATGTTGCTTAATCTGATATTAATAATTTTGATGAATATTTTTTTAATTATTTCTAACAGAGCAATTGGCCTTGTACAATTTAGATTATATTGCCAATTTGCTCTCTCGAGAATTGAATAGATGTTAATTTTGTTCCACTGCTTTGGAATTTCTGTTGATTTCAAGATCTTATTAAAGGTTAGTGTAATTCTCTCAATTTCTTTACTACCAATATATTTTAACATGGTATAGTTAAGCTTGGATCTTTTTAGGAGTAACTCTATTTTTACTTTTGTGATAGTGGCTTTGACTTCATTTGTTGATATTGATTATGTTATTGGACTATATCATATTTTATCAATGTTTGGTTGTGATGTGTATTCTTTCTCCTATTTGTCCCAAGTCTCTTTATTCAAGTCTCTAGTTTCTATTGTGAAGTTGGAAAAATATGATGTTACCTTTCTTTTGATTTCTTGTAGATTTGTGATAACATTTATATCTGGTGTTTTGGTTATTAGTTTATTTATCATGATGTATGTTATCTGCTAACCCAGAATTGTGCTGATTATTTTCTTGGGATTATGTTCCATTCAGGACATTTTTTTTTCTATTAATTGTTTGATAATGGCTCTGTTTTTTTCTTGATTTTTTTTTTAATAGGTTTCTTGTTGTTTTGTATATTTCTTGTATATTATAATACTATTCTTTTGTAATTATGTAAGGGAATAAAGTATTCACGATTTTATTAATTATGTTAATAAACCATAATTTATTAAAAAAAATTTTTTTATTTAGTTTCGTAATAAAAAATACTAGTATTTAATAGGTCCACCATTTGCTAAAGTTACCATTTGTATACATTGTGGCATACTATTAACTAATTTATATAGAAGAGTTGATTCTAACTTGCTCCATTCTTGCTTAAGTGCTATTTTTAATTGATCAGTAGTTCGTGGAAATTCTTCATATTGTTGAATTCTATCTTTTAAAATTTTCCAAAGATTTTCAATCGGATTAATATCTGGAGATTGAGCTGGCCAAGATAAAGTCTTAATTCCATTTTGAGTTTTCCATCTTTGGGTTTTTTTACTAGTATGGATTTTTGCATTATTGTTTTGAAAGATAAGAGTTGTATTCCATTGTATTTCAAGATTATTTTTGAATTCTTTAAGATAATTATTAAGTATATTAATATAATTATCAGAATTCATACGCCCTTCACATATTACAAGTGGATCTAATTGATTACCTACAAAACATCCCCATATCATAACAGATTTGCGTCCACTCTTAAAGGTTGGATGTAAGCAATTTAAATCGTATTGTTCATTATATTTTCTCCATACCAATTTGCGTCTAGAACTTTGACCAATTTCAACACTTGATTCATCAGACCAGATGATTTTTTCCCACTTAGAGATATTCCAATTAATATATTTATTACACCATTCAATTTGTTTTTGTTGATTATTAGTTGAAATAAATGGTTTCTTAACTGCGACATAAGAATTAATTCCAGTTTCATGAAGATATTTTCTACTTGTTCTTGCCGAAATTTTAAGACCAACGATTTTAGTTAATTTCTGCGATGAAATATATCTATTCTGCATTACTGTATCTACAAGTAGTTGTTTTTGTTCTTTTGTAACTGCTGAAGGTCTACCTAAACGTGATAGATTTTTTAAAAATCCAGTTTTTTTGTATCGATTAATAAAAGATCGAACAGTACTATCGGGTAGTTTTAATTGTTTTGCAATCAGTGCAATTTTAATTTTTCTTTCGAATAAACTAATAATTGCACCTTTTTTGTCAAGTGTTAATTCTTTCGTTTTAGCTATTTCATAACAAAAAAAAAATTTTTTTTTACTATTTATAAATAGTTTGATATAATTAATTATTTAATAATGCAATTGGAACATAAGTATGATCAAAAAAAAATTTTTTTTTTTAATAAATTACAGTTTAATAATATAATTAGCAAAATCGTGAATACTTTATTTCCTTACTGTACATTATCAGCTGGCCTATCTATTTGCATGTTATTATTGTTTCTGTGTTTTTGTTCTATTTTGTTTATAAGTTTTGAGATTGCTTGCTTGGCTATATCTGAATCACTTTTGTTTTTGAATAGACAGTTTTCCCATGTGTTAATCTTTCTTAGTGAAAGTAGATATTGTGTCTTTTCAGGTAAAGCTAGTTTTTTCCCTTGATAATGTTTTTGATATTTCTATTTCTTAATGTGTTGATGCATCACTTTGCTAATGATATGCCATATAATGTTCTATAGTTTGTTGCTGTCTATCTTTGTCATATCTTGTTTTGAATTTTGTTCCATGATTTGATCCTCTATTTGTTGTTGAAACTTCTTTTATTGTTCTGGGCTGGTGTTTTTGAAGTTGAAAATAGCATTTTTAATGGTTTTTGTCATTTTTCCTATTGTTGAACTATTTTAGTGATATTGATTTAACATGTGCAAATGTTATTATTACTGTGTGTAAGCATGTTTAATATAGTAATATCAGTATATATCAAGTTCCATTTCTGTTCAGGAAACATTCATATGTAGTCTATTCAAGTAAGTATATCTTTTGAGTTAGATCAAGTGAATCTGCATCTTGTTGGTCATATTTCTCTAAATGTATCTATATATTGCAGATGTGTTAGTAAGAACAATGTTGTTGATGTTAGTAACTTGTTTCTTCTAGCTGGATTTTTGTCCATATAGGGGTCCATGAGAGCATTGAAATCTCCAGCTGTAATAATATTCTAGTCTCTGTTTTGTTTTTTTGGTACTCTTTCTTGTATCTATTTTGCTGTTAATATATGTTCTGGATTCCCTCTGGATGAAATATATGCTCTAATAATAATAATATGTTTCTTCTTTTTGAATTACAGATCAATACAAATTCTTCTGTCACTTAGGATCTTGATTTCTCCAATATGGTTTGTGATTTCTTCTTTGATCATTATTATGATTTTTGTTTCTTTTCTGCTATTGCTTCAAAATGTGATATATTTTTGGAACTTTCAATATATGTGCTTATCAGTTTATATTTGAGTTTTAGTAATAATTGCAATGTCGATTGTTTGGTCTTGGCAATATGCCAGCCAGCAATCTCTTTTAGTTTGGTTGTTGAATACTCTAACATTATGTGTAATGATTCTTCAGGTGATATCCTGTGTTTGATGGTCCACTACTTCTGTTGGGTTTATAATACTTTCTACTTGCTTTGTATTGTATCTTGTAGATAGTTGTTGTATATTGATACTTGTTAGATTTGTTGTTTTGATTGATTGAGTTTCTGTCGTTACTAATAAGTTTGTTAAGGTGGTTTGTCTAATTTGTTTTTTATTATTGTTCTTTATTATCTTGAGATTGTGGTGAATTGTTTGTTGTGCTGTCTATCAGTTAGTTGAGTGTACCTATTATTGTTTGGAATATGTTGTTTATATTTGATATCCTGGAATTGAGACTGCATTGTTGGGTCCTAATGTTACTTATATCTGCTGCTAAGCTTATAACTGGTCTTTTTCTTTGATAGTTAAATTATTGGAGTTCAGAAGTAGTTAGCCAGAAGTGATTCTTCTCCAAATATGGTTTAATATCTTTAATTGCTTTTTCCATCTGGTTTTTATTGTCTATTGTGTAAAAGTAAGCAAAGTCTTCTAAGTATCCGATTCTCTGGTTAAGATTGCTTATAAATTCCTTGATGTGTTTAAGCTCTAATTATATTACTTGTACTGTTTTAAGCACTTCTGTTAATAATGACTGTAGATTGATTATTGCTACTGAATTACTTGCTGTGAGTTTGTTAACTTCTCTTGTTGTGTTACTTGTAACTTGAACAAATATTCCTTTGCTTTTAAATCAGCTTGTTGCTTCATTGAATTATTCTCGAGCCCTGATTTGGTCATTATTTGCTAGTTTGTTGATTTATTTGTTTTAAACTCTTCTAATTTGATTTGCGCCTTTTGACTTGTATTTTTGGTATAAGCCATTGTATCTTTTTGCTTTTTTCCTTAGTGTTTGTTACCTTTTTTACTGTTTTGATTTAATTTTACAATCTTTTGCAAGATGGTCTGGTGCACTACAAATAATACACAATTTTGTATCAGTTTTATATTAGAAGAGTGTTGTTTTTTCCAGTTGTGTTTCTGTATTTTTTGCTTTCTCTTTTGCCTCTGCTGAGGTGAAATTTAAAAAAACAAATCTTTTTCTTGTATAGTTTCTGTTGCAGGGAATATGGCATGATACTGCTTTGATAGGTTTGATTATCTCCTGTAAATCATATTCTGTAGTGCCTGGTGAAAGATTTGTAAGCTTTAAAACATATTTGTCTTATGTTTTTTTAATCTCAAAGGTTCTAATATATGGATAAATTCTAAGTAGTTCTCCTTTAAATAAAATATTCCATCTTGTGCTGTTTTTTTTTTGTTTTAAATTTAACTGGTGCACTTTGCCATATGCCTGTTGTATTTATTCTAAAGTTTTTAATTCTTCCATATTGAGCGATTTTCTGCCTTACTTCTTGTTGGTTGATATTTAAGGTGATGTCCCAGATGTGAATGGTTCTGCTTTTGGCTTTGGTTAGGTCAATCTTGATCCATTCTATTATGTGGTTTTTATTATTTTCTTGTAAAGTTAATTTGTATACTTTGTATAGATCTTTTTAATTAGTAAAGGAGATGACGATTATTCTCCCTTTGGTATTGTGCCATTCAGATCCCTATATAGGAGTCAAGGTGGATGATTGCCTGCTTTACTACATTGAGTTTTTGCTTTATTACAATAGGAAGGTTAGCTGTCTGGATGTCCTCTTTGAAATATGTACTAGATGTGCCAGTTGTTAAGGGTTCATATAACTGTTTAGGTAGTTTAAATAGCTTGGGTTCAGCTATTTTTTCTTTCTTCACTTTGTTGTTTAGCTCGGTAGGTGTTGGATCTTCATCTGACTCCCCAAAAGTAACTGGGGTAGGCAAGGCAGATGCTTGTTGGGATTCCTCTATTTCCATATAAGTGTCTTCTATTCAGTTATAGATAGTATCTATTCCATCTTTGGCTATAAATAACCAGCTGGCTAAGATATTACTCTCTGCTACTGACTGTATTGGAGGCTGTTTAGGTTTTGTTTTTTGTATTGTTTTGGCTGCCTGCTGTGGCTAGATATTGGGTAATGATAGGTTCTTACTTTTGGTATTGCTGTTGTGAATTGCCATGGCTGTATACTATCTTTGGACATCCTCTTGGCCATTTTACTATAAATTTTAGATGATCTGAAATAAAACAAAAAGAGTTTTTTTTTTTAATTAAAGTAATATAATTTGGCAAAGTCAAAATATATACAGTATATATATTTGATTTAAAAAATAAATTATTCATATTAGATTAGTTAACTGGCTTCCAATTCATGTCATACCCAATCAGCTGCAAATAATATTCCAAAAATTAATTAGGCTGCATAAAGATAGGACCTCTGGTCTTTCCGATAATCACAAGCTGAAAACAGGTCGAAGCAAGAAAGGTTGCACAAGGAAAGGCTTCTGGTCTAACTCCAGTAATAAGCCTACAAATCTTAACCCAAACTGGTAATGACAGACTTCGTCACATAACATAAAAAGAGACTAATTATAAGCTAGTATATCCCAATATGGAGCTTGAAGATCTATCCCAATGTGGTGTTCTCCTGAACTTAAATTGGACTGAAAGGGAAAGGTCATTTGTTACAAGTAGTGACAATCCAGGTAAAAATCGTCAAAACCAAGTGAGTCTGGTAAGGATCGTCAAGATTAAATCGGAATTCAAACAAAGACGTCAGTTCCACAGGTGGTGAAAATGGTAGTGTAACGTTATACTAGTAGCACATCCCGAGGATCGGCAATAACAGTGACTGAAATACTGGAGTTAGTTTCTATAATAATATTCCATATGACCTTCTCCTGGTAGGCAGCCGAAAAATATGATTGGATTGATAGGATGGTAGGTTTAAACTAGTGGTAGGACTTCCTCCATCCTGTATAAGTTTCACCTGGCGCAAGCCCATCTACTTGATGCAAGCTGGTCAACCAGGAAAGTCGGGTTGGACTTTGAAAAACCAATATTACTGGAAACGGTAATTACTAGGTAGCATTAATTTACATTCTAAAATAGCAATAGTTTAGTCTGTAAAGATGTTTGATGTAATGACAGTACTATCAATTAGTAAATAAAGTCTCATATCTAATGCCTTAGCCAACTAAAATAAAAAATAAATAAAATAAATTATTCATATTATTGTTGAAATATTAACTTTTTTAAAATAAGGTTTAAAAAAAATATATCATTTATATGCCGAATAAATTATATACTGCTTTATAGCTAAAAATAAAGATTATATAAATTTGATTAGTCAAATTATATATTTTTTTGATAAATAATTAATAAGTGACATTATACTAAATAAATCAATTTTTACTAGTGACAATATATATATTTTTAAGGTGAACATATTACAATATACAACTTTAATAATATATGATATCTAATTAGATATCAAATATTTTCCATATATGAAGTATACATATATAAAATATTAATTATATCTAATATCTTTTACATAAATTTAATATATATATATATATACTTCTGCCTATTACCAGGCAACATTTTATTGGCAATCTTTGATATCGTATAGGGAATCCCAGCTCATTCTACCATCGAAATTAGAAACAACAAAAAAATCCTTCAACTGGTACCTGAATACCTAAGAATATACATGTGGCATAAATTATTTTGCTGTTGACTCAATTCCCAAAATTCTCAAAAATAATTGCGTCATAACTCAATTATTTATATGTTTTAATAGTGACTCAATTAATTGTGTCAAA
>CAJVPV010004036.1:0-10486 GCA_910591835.1 Acaulospora morrowiae | reverse complement strand
CAATTTCGCCTAGGAATTGGCAAGCTTGAACTTATATTTTATCGAATAAATAACTTGACCTTTGAAAAACAAATCACCATTGCCTCTTTCGCTTGACCTCATACATCTCAAAACTGTACTAATTTGTATGCTTCTAGGAACTTTAGCATACCACATTGGCCCTGTCCATTTAAAGTACCTTCCTGCTACTAGTTCTCTGTTTTTATTTTCTCCTGAGGTAGAAACGATATATGACAATATGATAATAGGAAATGAAAATATGATTTAATTTTATTTTAATACTTCCACTAGTCTAAAACATTATAGTCAGCTCTTATTCAGAACTAATAGACTAATATATTGTATACTTATTATATATATATATATATATATATTAATTATATAATATATGTTTATATTTACTTTATTAATAAAAATTATAAAATATTAAAAAAAAAATCTTTTTTATAATATCTTCTTTTATAAAAAATTACTTTTTTAGAAAATTACTTTTTTTAAAGAAACTTTATTCAGCAAAATATGTCTTTAAAAGTGTATTCACACTAGAGAATTTATTTAAAGCAATAAGGTTTCAAGAATAAAATTGGCTTTTAAGATTTTAGCAATGTCTTGTGCTAAAAAATCTAATAACTGATAATAGCACTGAAACAAAAAGATAAATAAAAAAATTTTTTAATATAAATATTATTCCATATATAGTATAATTTATTAAACATATATTATCTTTCTTAACAAAAATATATTTCAAATATTTTTCTTAAAAAAGAGTGGCATTTTATTTTTTCAAGGTTTTTTTGTTTTTTGATAATAATAACTTATATAAGATTTTTTATAATTTTTTGACTAGTTATTAGTTATTATTTACAAATTTTATAACAAAAATCAAAATTATCTTATCTTGTCAAAAGATTTACAACATATAAAACACTAATTATATTTCATATTATTTATAGGGTTCTAAACTGAGTATTTAAATTATACTGACTTGGTACTAACATATAATAAATTTATATATGGGTTGTAACCCACTATATTAAACTTATAATAAATTCAGTATTGATTTGATACCAAAATGAAATCATTAGAAACCCTAATTATTTGATTATATTAAAACAATACAACAACTTATTAAATTAAAAAGTGTATAATTAGTTCCTATATGGGTTCCAGTAATCACAATATATAATAACTTTATTAAACAATATAAAAAATATCTGAAATGGATTCTAATTATTCTATTATTAATACTAAAATACAACTAAGATTTTTAACAATACTATTTTAGTATTAAGTCAGTACCATTTTGGTACTTAGTTCAAAATCTTAAATACAACTATATTATAAAATAATAATACTTAACTAAAATTATATAATTAAATTTATTAGGCTATATATATTTGTATAATACTAATATTTAACTGAAACAACAAACTGTATTTAAAAATCTTATCTAATAAAATTAGAATATTTTAATATTTTTTTTTTATTTTTTACTTAATTCTTTATAATGCTAATGCTCCTGCTTTAAATATTTTTGGTTTTGTTTTTTATAATTAATAGTTTTTGATTTTTCTTGCTTAAGGATTTTTTAAATGATATATCTGTTCAATAGATAAAGGACTAATATCTTTTTTTTTTTTATTGCCAATGAGCATAATATGCGCGATTTTTATTAAACTTGAGTTTATAATCAGTACATAAACAATCTTTACATTATATAAATTAATTGTAGCCTATTGCAACAAATTAGTAGAACCAATTTACACTACGTAAGTGGATTGAACACTACTAATGCTGAATGGCTTGTACTCATTTAAAACAATGTTGATGGTATGGAAGAAAATATAAGTTTGTTAGTGTTTAAGTGGTTGGCTTTTAATATGTCGATAATAGTTGGAAATGTGCTTTCAGTATTTTTTGATTGAGGCTGGAGGTTCGCTGTTTTAGTTTTTTTCCATTTTATGCTGGCTGAAGGAGAGGTGTTAGCAGTTTCAGATTTTTGTTTCCAAATTTTATATATGATTTTCAGTGATTTATTTGATATGGTGTCCTTGTTTTTGGTAATGCCTTCGAATGGAGATTGGAAGATACCAATAGACATTTGAAATATATGCTGACCAGTAACAGCCGTGGCGCTGATTGATTAAGTGTGGTGACTAGCCCTTGAATTATGATCTTGCTGGCTTTGTTAAGCCAGGTCAATAAGCTTTTGCTTTTTTTTGATAAGATATTTTTTGCTGTGTGTGCAACTCAGGAGGTGACTAAAAGTTTCTTCTTTGATGTCACATCTTGGGCTGATGTTATCTGGATAGAGAGTGGGGTATCTTTTGTGCAGTTTGGATCTTGTGGGAAGCTGATCTGCTATGAGCTTGGTTCAGAAGATAGAGAGCGATCTGTATTTAGTTGAGTCACTTTTCCTAAGTTTTTTATTGGCATTGGTAATATTTTCTAATTGTTCAAATGTGATGGGTTTATAGGTTGCTGACTGACTAAGTGATAAATCATAAAGGTTTGAGTAAAGATTCACGAATTTAATCCAATGGGTTATGCTTGTTGCATTGGCGTTGTTAATGAGAGATGAAGGTGAGAAGAATAGAGATGGAATTACAGGAGAAGTTTGTAGAGGTGCTGCTCAAGGTGTTGAATTAGGCTTGAGTTTGATTGTGTTTCATGTGATAGTAATGTTTTTAAAAGCAGTTTCTCTGTTGATACTGCTGATCAGTCTGAAAAATGGGACTTTGACTTGTCTATTGATGTACTCGGGAATATAAAGATCAGGTATCGATGGTACCTTGCAAGTTATACGAGCATCAAGTCCAGAGTTGTTCACTGTTTGGAGAAGAATTGGCCAGAAATTTGCCCAGATGTTGGAGTTGTTTCTGTATGAGAGCAGGAGAGTACTAGTTTGGACTTCTGTGATGTTTGAGTATGTGGTGATAGTGAAGTGAATTAATGGTTGGTTATTAGTTAAGAATGGTTGAATTATTAGCTGGGGGTACATGTAGATACAGGAGTGAGAATTAGCTTCAGTTCGTCAGTATTGTTAAGGAGTTCATGGTGGTCATTGTATTTTGTGGTCCATGCTGACTTGAGTTGGCTTAGATGCATACTTTTAAAACATGGTTATGTTGGACAGGTGCAGGTTATAATATGTTTGTTGCCTGGAGTCAGTACGTGGTGCCTTCTGGTGATTGACGGCTGGGTTATGACATTGTGCCTCACTTTAATAAAATTTAGATGATTGTTTTCAAGGAAGCTCCAAAATCTGGGACTTGAATTTGGTATGGGTAAGGTGTCGCCAGTGACTGGTAGTGAAGTGTTAGTTAAACCGATAAACCACTGAGGTATGGGGCCCCTGGTGATAAAACCTTTGTGAGTGTGAAGTTCTTGCCAAGTAAGTTTAGAAGGCTCATTAAAGACAAGTATGTTGGGAAGAGTTTTGATGTTAGTGAAGTAGAGAGAAAGAGCTATTTTTTTACTGATTTTTGCAAGCCGGCCAATTGAAAGTTCATGATTGGAGTTGCTAAATGGGCATGGGTTTGGACAGATGTTGATGTAATATTTGATAGCAGTTTTGGCCACTTGTGTTAACCATGAATTTTTGAATAACTGCAGGTAACAGATAGGACATGACCAAATAGCATGTGCAGCTTGTATTGATATGACTTCTTGTTTAGTAGACTGAAAGATTGCTGGGTTGGCAAGTCTAAAGACTAGGAGCTTGGTTGCCACTGTATCTCTTCTATTTTTCAAGTTAACTATGTCAAGGCCTGCTTTGGAGTGAGTAACCTTGTTAGAGATTGTTCGTTCGACACCGAGTTTTGACTTTACTGCTTTGTTAAGTTTGGCTTGGAGAAAGTTTATTTCTGTGCTCATTGCGAAGGAAATGTATGTGACATATTCTAGCTGTGCAGGAATGATCCAGTGGAATACTTGTTTGGTGATTTGCCTGTTCCATGACTTTTGGTTTGCTATAGCTGATGTAAACTTTTTTATTTTCTCATTAAGGGCTTTTCGAGTTGATAGATTAGAAGATTTTCCTGAGAGGAAGATGCTGAGGTATTTGATAGCTTCATTATATGGTTTAGCTTGGATTGGTTTGTCTTCAACTTGTAGTAAGTTCTGTCAATTTGGGTGTAGGGGTTTGAGGTTTGTTATAAGGTCTGTTTTTTTCTTGTTGCACTTGATATTGTTTAACTTGAGGAAGGAACAGAATATGTCAGTTGCTTCTTGTAAATTTTGTAAGGAGTTGCTTGAGATTGCTACATCATCCATATATGTGAGGACTCTCGCTTTGTCAAGGAGCTGCTTTGTTATTTTGTTTACCATTGGGTCATAGAAGATGGTTCATAATAGGGGTGCTAGGGTCTCCCCCTGGTCTAATCCATTATTTACTGTTATTGGATCAGAAAGTTTGTAGTATGTTATGAAACTTAATTTTCGGTTTTGGAGGAGGTTTAAAATGAAGTTGATTATTTGTGAGGGAAGTTTGATTCGTTTCATGGCCAATTCCAGGCTATCGAGGTTTACAGAGTTGAAGGCTTTGGAGATGTCAAAGGAGGTGATCCAGTGTTTTCTGTTAAGGTTGTTTGAGACTTCAAGTTCAGATGAAATTATCGCTATAGGTTTCATGATGCTTTGGTTTTTGATTCCTGCAAAGAAGTTTTCGGACAGGATTTTGTTTTTGCAGATGATTTTGGACAACCTGTTGTTAATAATTTTAGTATAGATTTTTCTACTGATTTCGATAAGAGAAATTGGTTGGGTATTGGCTAGTTCATGGGACCAGTCAATTTTTTTTGGCAGTAAAGTCACAATTGAGTATTTCTAGTGAATTGGGGGTTGCCAGAGTTCATGATTAAATTGAAGAGTTTTTTTATGTGCGATTTTGCAGACAGGCCCAGGTTTATCCAAAGTTCATATGGTATTGCAGTTAAGCCGGATGACTTCTTTTTAGAGAGATTGGCAAGTGTGGCATTGATTTCATTCAGAGTAATTTCTGCTATTGCTTCGTTGAAAATGTTGGTGGGAAGTGAGTCTTTGGGGGAATATTCATGTGTCCACAGCTGATTGAGGCTAAAGGGCTTGACGCTTAAGATACTTTTGAAGTGGTTAATAATAATTTCATCAAGTTTGTCAGGGTCATCATGAAGTTTGTCACTATCTGATAAGATAGAAAGATTTAGGGATGGTTTCAGGTCTCCTAGGGCCTTTTTGATTGCTGCTTTTGATTTTTTTCAGAATTTGTGGAAGTTTTTTTTGATGCAGTCTCGGATCTCATCAATTGCAAGTTGCCTTGCTTTCTCCATTTTTTCATTCAAGAGGACTTTAATGACTTTTCTGAGGGTTTTAATAGAGAAAGGTTGGTTGGTAAGGTTTCTGTGGATCATTGAGCTAATTTGTGGGAGCTTGCTGGGTGCTTTGTTGTTACGGATGTTGTTTATTGCCCTTTTTGCTGCTTTAATGTTGTTGTTGAATTCGGGGAATACCCTTGTCGGTGCTGTGGGTACCATTTGTTGCTTAATGGGGATGTTATTATTCATTGCATCTTTAAAAATTAAGTTAATTTCTTCCCAGGAGAGGTTATTCGCTCCTGTACAGGCCAATTCGATAGAATCCTGCATGGCTTCTATTTGCTCTTTGTTTGCTTTGTCAAATTGATAAGTTTTGGTAGTAAAGGAGATATGATCTGGTTTGTATTCGAACCAGTCGAGCACTATAGTGATCATTTTGTGGTCTATAGGGATGAATGACTGGTCGAATACTTTATAACTTAAGACTTTACTTGTTAGATTTACTAAAATCCAGGTCTGGTCCAGCCTTGAGGCACTAGTGCTTGTAATATGTGTGTATTGGTGTTGCTTGCTGGTAACTTTGGCAATATCAATTAAGTTCCCTATGAATTTGTAAACTTGTTGCTTATGGGGCATAGTAGGGGCGTTGATGGATGGGGTACCTTTTAAATATGAGTTGAAGTCGCCGGTGATGATTAGATGTTTGGTTTTGTGATTGTTGAGAAATCTCTTAAGGGATGTTACGGCTGTGAGGCGGTCTGCTCTGTCATGTAGTAGATAGATTGCAGCTATAATGATATCCACTTTGGGTTTAAATTTTAAGTGGGTTGCTGTAACAATCCTGTGCTGCGCCTGGGACCATAACTGCGCCAAGAGACCCGGAGCGCCCCTGAGCGACCCAGACGACCTACAAGGCCGGGTATATTTGTCAAACGCATACATGGTGCGATTCTGACTCCTGACGATGTGACACGCCGCCTAACGCCACTAATTAAATTACTATGAGCCAATGTAACCAAATTAGGAGCATAAGGCCATAGAGCGTGCATATTGTTTATATTATTTTCTTTTCTTTTATTATTATTTTCCTTTTATGTTTCTTTGTATTAATTAAGTACATATGTCTCCGGAGGTTAAGCCCAATATAGATATATGTATTTTTATATTTATTTATTTATGTATTTTACATTGTATGAAGCCAACATGTATAAAAGGATGCTCTTTTGACCTTAATAAAGTCCCAACTTTTGTTGGCATTTAAAATTAAAACGCTAAAGTTCACTGTCTTTTGAAATTATTAACAGTTTCTTTAAGACTTTTACATTTGGTTCTGATAAGTTGTTTATAATTAATACTTTACTAAAAGTACTTATTTTTTTACTATTCCACCACTGAAACTTTATCAAATTACCACAAAATTGTCATTAAATAATTATGATATTTGTAAGAAAATCACCCCAATTTAGTTATAACAGTTATAACTAAATCTCTCCAATTAAGTAGCAATTAAGAAATTTTGAATTCTCTATTAAGTCATCACCAAATTACTACAGGATCACAATGATTTAATTGTGATTATGTATTGATTTATTTATAGAATCATTTTATAATAAATTGGATAAACAATATATTGTAATCATGATTAAGTAGCAATGTAATTACAAATTTATTGAGGTTAAATATTGATGTGGTTGCAAATTTATTGCAATTAAGCTACAATTATACAGTGATACATTTACAAGTTTATTACAATTAAATATTAATATAATTTTGATTGGACAGAAAGTAGTTACTGTTATATATATTATACATCTATTAAATTGTATTAAAGAAATAATTATTTTTAAAATAATATATATTTGATAAATTATGATTATCAATGTACTTTCCAAATATACAATTATAAACAAAATTAATTCTATTCACCTGGTTAATTACTATTAATAAATAAACTTGTCACCAACTACAGATTGAATTTTATGAATTGAATATTCTAGCATTTTATTTGTTTGTTTAGTTTTTTCAAACCAATTAATTGCAATAAAGGCATAAACATGTCTATTATTATATTTGTAACTGAAAATTGCTTGAATCTTTGAATACTTCTCATCTTTTTTGCTAATATTAATATATATAACATCTTTAAGATATAACAAACATTTCCTGGAAATATCATGATTATTCTTTTCTAAGTAAGTCATACTCTTGTAAAAACTTATTGCTTTATTAATAAGAGCCAAGTAATTTCTGAAATTACAATAAGAAAGCAATAGTTCTGATCTAAATTTTAAGTTATTCACTTAACATTATACTATTTTTTTCAAGATTTAGTTATAGAATTTTTTTTCTCAAGCTAATATTAAAAATATATCCCACTTATAAATAAATTAAAATTAATAAATTTAATTTACAATATTGATAAGACATTTATTTAAATTACAATAATCAACCTTTAATATCATCATCTTTATCACAATCAAAGTATTTATTAGCAATAAACCAGTTATCAAATAGCCTTTTAACATTTCACAAAATATTAATAAAATCTTGACTATTACTTAAAAACCTGTTGTCAATTTCACTATTGATTAAATACCAAATAGCAAATAATGTTGTGTATTTTGTTGCTAAGTTCAATTTAACATTTTTATAATTGGTTCATGATATCATGCTTTTGAAAATTAGATGAATTATTTTTTTTGTGTCAATCCCAATATTAATAAGATTAGTAAAGGTTTGTGCATATAATAATAAATAATAATTGATATGAAGATTGGAAATATTCTTAAATTCTATAAAAACCTAAAAACAAATATTTAGTAATAAATAATAATTTATAAAAATATCTGATAAATTTAATTACTTGAACTAGATTTTCCATTCTATCTTTAAAGCTTTATTAAAGATTCTTATAATTTTTTTCAAAGTATTTATTTTTAAATATTAATCTTATTGATTTGAAAATCAATATCCAGTATTTTATTAAAAACTTTGGAACCAAATTGATACAATTAGCATATATTTACTGTTGAATATTCATTAATTTATTGTTTTTAAATAAGAAGTCTTTAAAAACTAATTAAGGATAAATGGCATAACCATTGATAGTCAAAGATAATTAGACATTATAAAACTTTTATGATGTTTTATTGAATTAGACAATCATAACTATTGTATTAAATGTTTAAATTTCTTTCAAGTTTTAGTAAATGTTCTTTAACTTTCAAGTAAAAATAAGTTTATTATTAACTTCAAAAGTCTTATTATTTTTTCTACAATTGTATGATAAATATAATATAATATTTGAAGGTATTGGTTTCACATTAATTGGCTTAATATTGAAATTTTGTTACACAATCTATATTTTGTCATTAGTTGTTTGCTTCTTTGTGAAGTAATTGTTGATGAAATTTCTTGAAATTATTTATTAGTAATATGCTGATATCTTCTTAATTTTATAATATCTAAGTTATTATTTATTAATGTATTCTTGAAAATCTGGCAAGTTTTATATCCTTTATTAGCCTCATGTCATTTAGTGTCTGCAAGATACTTTTTTTTATAGAAAATCAGCTATAACCACTCCTAATTCTATAGTAATCCAACAATCTTGTCCTTGGACATTTATAATTTGACCATGCTCTAGAGTCTTCATTTCCATGATAAAAGATTAAATAAACTTATCAAAGTTTTTGCTGAAAAATACAAATCCCCTAAAAAAGTAATTTTTTAATAACTTTTATATAAATATAGGCATTGTTAGACTGGAAAACAGTAAATCAGATACTTCACTTATTCAAAGATAAAGTTATTAAGGTAAGTTGAGACATATAAGATTGATTTGATCAAGGTTTTTTTCTTATTAACAAGCTTTTCTCTTCTTTTCTAGCATCAGTTCTTCTCTTGATAATCCCAGATTATATCCTATAATGACAATTATCTTTTCTTAAATGTATATACTTGAAAAGGTAAGTTATTAATTACAATATTTCTTTTTTGATGTTTCAACTTTACTAATCTTTTCTTTTATTATTGTTCTTATTATTGTTTTCTTATTATTATTTTGCTTATACATTGGCATTGCCATTTATATTGTTCATACACATAAGAAGAATATTAAAAACAATTAAGGGAAAATAGATTATTAGGGCTAAATAGACTATTGAATAAGTTATTTAAGCTTCTATAACTACATTTTCTATGCTAATTGTTGCTTCACATTTTCAGGATACATGGCACAACAATTATGATATATGACTATATCCTATGACTTTTATCAGGCTAACAGTATATTATAAAATTGGATATAAGCTCTTCTAAGAGAATAATATATATTTCAATATATCCTGAAATTATTATAATATAAATTAACAAATAGTTTGAAAACTAGAAGTTCAGAATTGAATGATAAAGTAGTGAAGACATATTTAACAAAATGTTGATCTTTTAATAAAATATTTCAATTTTTCAATGTCCTTTAAACTAGTAAAGAATTTCACTTACAAAGTAATTAAAAAATTTATTATCTCTACTATTTGAACCAAATATGTTAACATGATTGATAATTTGTTGTGAATAATTTAAATCAATTCCAAGAGATTGATCAATTAATTATATTTTACCCAAAAAAAATTAAAGTTTTCAATTATTATTATAAATGATTTTGAAAAGTTTATTGTATTCAATAATTTTTTGAACCTTCAACTTTAAGCTGTTATCTAATAAAACAATTGCTTGAATGCATTCTTTTCTGCTAATAATATCTTAATAATAAATATATTTATACAAATAATACATTTCTAAAATTTTAAGTTTAATTAATAATTTTTATAAATTAAATTAATAAAACAAAATTAATTAATTTACTATTATTAACTGGAATTGATTCTTGGTTAAATAATAGTGACTCTGCTTATAAATTTATAAATTACCATGCCAATATTCTGATTTGTTGATAACTTCTTGACCAGAACCAAAATACATATGTTTCATTAAAAAAGGATTGTTTAACATGTGCCAAATAATATTTTTAATGAAGACCTATGGGTCTATAGCTCAGTGGTAAAACTCCATAGGTCACCAAATGAAGGTCTAGGGTTCAACCCCACCTGTTTACAAAAATTTATCACTTTCATAATTGGTTGACCGGCTTCCATTTCATGTCGTACTCAATCAGCCAACAATCCACTTCC
>CAJVPV010004035.1:0-10487 GCA_910591835.1 Acaulospora morrowiae | reverse complement strand
CGATGTATACCCTGCTATATACAAATCAAATAAAGAAATGATGTTTACCTACAAAAAAAAAAAAAAAAAAAAATATTGATAATATATAATAGTATCTATCTAAAGTTAATAAAAATTTTGAAAAGTTTAATAACAATATAAGATGAATATAGGTATTGTATCATATTATTAATTATGTTGCAGTTATAATATCTTGTAATCCAATTGCTAAGTTACAATTAAATAATTATTAATAAAATTTTGCAAAGAAAATTATAATAATTTTTTTATTACTATGGAATAAAAACCATTAGAAAGTCTAAAGCATAATCATTACATGAATTAATAAAAAAAAATTAATAAACATCAATAAAAACCAAACATATATTTTTTATTAACATGTATAGAATAATAAAGTCCTTTATTTTGCTTTGAACTAATTAAACAATTGTTATTAATGTTTATTTTTTTATATATTAAATTTTGAAGCATATCAATATGTAATATTTATTAGTGATCAATTTTTTTTTTGAAGTTATATAATTAAAAGTATAATAAATAAGATTGTACTGAATTATAAATACAAGTAAAAGGAACAAAGAATTCAATTAATTTTACTCTATTATTAATATGTAATAATCTTTATTTTAATATAGAAATCAATAATTTAATTAACTATTATTATGCTTAGATAATTTTTTATCTAAAATTGTTTTTTTATTTGTTCTGATATTTTTAGTAATGCAATAAATATATAACTAATGACATCTAATTATTTTGTTCTTCTCTATAAGTATTAAAGTGATAATATTTAACATGTATTTATTTTGCATATGTAAAGAAACAATTTAATAAAAAACTAAAATTATAATATTTAAAAAGGATAAAGCTATTTGAAATAATTCTATTAAAAAAGCTCTTAAATTTATAAATGATTTTTCAAATAACCTTAAGGTTTCAAGTAAAAGAAGTATTACATAAGACTTTAATATTCCAAAATAAACTCTTAAACAAGCTATTTTGAATAATGTTTTTTCTAAATGTTCAGGTTTTAACAAAGTCTTAACAAATTATAAAGAGAAATAACTGATTAATTATTATTTAAATATGCAGAAACGTGATTTTGGATTATTATTATTATTATTTTTTTTTTTTTTTTTTTTTTTTTTTTTTTTTTTTTTAAAAATTTAAATTTTTTTATATAATAATAAAAAATAAAAAAAAAAAAAAATAATTTATTTTTTTTTTAAATATTGAAAAATTTTTTTTTGTTTTTTTTTTTTTTTTTTTTTTTTTTTTTTTTTTTTTTTTTTTTTTTTTTTTATCGTAAAAGGGCATTAGATGCAAAACTTTATCAAGTATATATATTGATACACAGATTACATCAAATATCTTTACATGACATATGTAAATTAATATTAATCTATTTACAATGCTAACTATTGCTATCCTAATTATACTTGATGTAACTCAGATTAGCTCTACTGGATAGTTAATGCCCTTCCAGAGCTGAAAGTAGTTCCAATAATTTGAGTATGCTATTTGATTTGGTGTATTATAAGTCTAATATGGTGATAATTTGTTGCAAGAGAATTGATTTTGATTTTGAATTATCAAAATCTAATATAAATTATTATATAATAAAAATTGTTTATAGAAATAAATATTCACATTTTTTTAACAAAAATGGACTAGATTAGGCATGATGATGATAATTTTTAAAAGATTATCCCAAATTTTCATTTTGTATCCCATAAGTCTTAAATAAAGCATATGCTCAAAAAGCAAATCCTATTATTATCAATGATTATTTTAAAAATTTTAAAAGTATTATTAATGAATATTTAATTTTGATTAGATTTGAAATATGGACAGGACAGATTTTATTTTATTTTTAAATTCGAATCTTAAATCTAAACAAAATTATATTTTTATTAATAATTATATATAATTTAGATTTTGTTATTGAATCTAAACTTCAAAAAGTAATTGTCAAAAAAGGAACTTGTCAAATTTATCAAGTTTTTTATAGCAGTAATCATAAACATATTTCTGTATATTTAATTATTTCTGCTGCTGAAATATATAGTATATATTACTATTATTAATATACAAGAGCAAATAAATAATTTCGGATCTTTTGAATAGTCTATCTGCAGGTACTATAATAGAATTTATTAATACTAGTTATATATAAGAAGACTTATTTAAAAAATATATAGAGTATTTTATTAATTCTATTATTACTATTTATCCTATTTATTAATTCTTGATAAACATAAAAATTATATTAACTATACTTGTATAAAATTTTATTATAAAAATAATATTTTTCTTTATAACTTTTTATTACATATTACTCATATCTTATAACTTGCTAAATTACTTTTTACCTAATTTAAAAAAGTCTATAACAATAAATATAACAAGTTTTTATTAATAATAATAAATTAATAATCAAATATATATTTGCTAAAATCTTTAGACAGGTCTATATTAAGATATATATTTTATAACAATATATAGTACTTTTAAGATAACAGGAATATAGTTATTCAATTTCAGTACTATTAATTTTAGCTGTTTGAAACTCTTAATGATAATATAAAGAGTTGATCTATAAAGTTCTAACAATTAACTTATTTATTTATTATATCAATTTTATCTTTTTTATTTAAAATTATTTCAAGCCATTTTGGTTTAACTTCTACAAATAAAAAATTATAGTTAGAAATAAAGTCATTTAATAAGAGAGTTAAATATTTAAAAGAAGAATTAGAATTCTATAAAAATCCTGATACCAGTTCTTTACAACAAATGCTTAAATATTTTTTATATTATTATTTAAAGCAGAACAAAGAATCAAAAGTAGAAAAGGATTAACTTAAAGTTTAACAGTTAAAAAAAAAATATATGACTATATTTTTTACTTAGCTTATTACTAATAAAAAATCATTATGTTTGTTAAAAGAAACAGAAAAGAAAATAAAAAAAATTGCCAATGAAAAAAGATAAAAAAAAAAATAGTCACCTAATAATAAATAAAATGTAATATCGAAAAAATACAAAAGCAAGAAATTCATAAATAAAAGAAGTAAAAAAGAGAACATATGAAAATAAAACAAATTGAAAATATATATATATATAAGTGATATTAAATAATTATATATGATCTGTAATATTTTTGATTATTATCTTAATAATTTTAATTTTTTTAAAAAAAATTATATTTCATATTAAAATTTTATAACTTAAGTTACAAGATATTACAACTGTAGCATAATTAATAGTGTGGCACAATACTTATATCCACCTTATAAATTGAAAAATCTTTTTCTTTTTTTAAAAAATATTTTTTCTTATTAATTTTCTTTTTATAAAAATGTTTTTGTTATAAATTTTTTAAATTGATTTTTATATTTAGTAATAAAAATAATTAAAAAAATTTTTTTTGAAAAAAAAACGTGCTAATTTTTTGTTATTTATTCTATTAAACAAAAAAAATTTTATTATCTTTAATCTGTAGGCCAATTGTAGTTAAATTTGTTGACAAAACAATTTAAGAAATAAATTTCAATTTTTTATTATAAATTTCAAAATATTAAAATTTTATATTAAATATTATATTTTCTTTTTTTTAAAAAAAAACCCCCCATATTATATTTGGCAACTTATATCAATATCATAATATAAAAAATTAATTTGTTGTAAAAATCATTAATTTATTAATTTATATAATAAAAAATTATCAAAATTTTAAATAAATACTTTTTTTATTATAACTAATAAAATAAATAGTAATTCTAAATTATTAAATATTTTTTGTATTAAAAAAAAAAAAAAACTTGTAACTTTTTAATACTTTGTATTGAAACAAAATTAATAACATATTGGCAAGAATATTTGAATTATTTATTAATTTTATATGATTTACACAAATTGATATCAAGAGCAGCATAATTCTCACCAATGCAAAATTTAAATGTTTGATTTTCTATTAAGTTTAATCTGACAATTATGCGGCCAATATATAAACAAGTTAATGAAAATTTCTTAATGTTCTATGTTAGAATTTTGAGCTAGTTCCTTTGGTTAAAAAATTTTATGAACTACCCTTCAGTACGAGAATGCCATCTTTGTAAGTCGCGATCTCTTTTGTAATTGAAAGGAGACGATCTTTATTACGAGAATCTTCCTTGATCCTGTTCTTAAAGGATAAGATCAGATCGGTAACTCGAACCTTCCTAGTGAGAATCAAATTCCTAATTTCGCTTTCATCGATCAAACTTCCCTGTTGGGAGTTACCAGTGGAACCCTTTGTAGGAGCTTTTGATTTCTTGACGTTGTTAACAGCCGATCCAGATGGACCCGGTCTACCTTCTTCTTCACGTTTTATAGGAGGCTTAACAAGTTTTTTTGCTTCTGTAGGTGCGTCAACACGTGCGCGTTTAATGGAAATTGACTCAGAATCATTAGAAAGGGACCTTTTCCCAAGATTAGGAGAGGTTTCTTTAGATCTGCCGGCAGAAACGGGAGTAGCAGCAAAAGAAGAAGACGATGATGATGGAGCCCCAATCTTGGTAGGCTTTTGTTTCTGGATGGCTCCTTTACCCGGAACTGATGTAGCACTCGAAATCCCTTTGTCTGAAGCCTTATACGTAATATCACTAACCTGCCTGATGTTCTTTTCAGGTACTTTTATTTTAGAGCCAACAGAGGTTGTAACATTAGCTGAAACTGGTGTTGCACTCTTTCCTTTATTTGCGGGTGGTTTGGGGACCACAGGTTTCTGTTTGGTAGTAGTCTTAAGCTTCGTTTGCTTCTCAGCCATGCCTTTTATCTTTGTTCCTGTAGGCATTTTGGATTTCGTAGTAGTGGGCTTATTGGTTGCCTTTGATTTTATTGTTGTTACTTTTCCTTTATCCACAAGTTTCTCGGTTTTAGCAGATTGTACAGTCTTATTACCAGATCCCGCAGTTGATGGAGATTTTGAAGAAGGAGAAGAGGTCCCTTCACTGTCAAATTCATCACTTTCAGAGAAATATGGATTTGACTCTCGATCACTTTCATATACATCGTTGTCATCTAATTCTCTAATTAACTTTTTCATTTGCTTCCCTTCAGTAGTCAGTTCGTCCCCTTCGTCAGATAGGGATGGATCATTAAGTTCGAAAGGACGCTTAGCTTTGGCTTTAAGTTTTCCCACTTCCTTAGTTTCGTCATCAATAAGTGGATTAGCATCGTCGGGAAGATCCTAGAGTAAATAAATCAATAAAAATGGTTAATAAACTAGCCTCAAATTTTACCACTAAATGGAGTACTAAAATCTATTAATAACCTCTTCGTCATCTTGAAATTCTTCATCATAATCCATCTCATCATCATATTCATCCCTTGTTGGACGACGATCCTCATCAGAACCAAGTAACTCCTCTTCTCCTTCTACAGTCTTAATACTAGATTTTGGATCGTAAATACCACCTTCATTATCTTCCGCTTCCTTCCCTTTACCAAATCTTCTCATTAACCAGCGATCATTGTCCATCTTTTTGGCCCGAGCCATCTAAAGATGACGAGAATTTAAATCGTTGAATAAGTTACTCATTATTAGATCGTTGTAAATATAATACATATTTTGATTACTTGTTCTTCAGCTTCTTCAATAGTCAAAGTCCTAATTTTAAGTTTGCGCTGAAATTCATAAAATCGATGGACAGGTACGAATCTAAATTTATCACCCTAAAAAGATATTTTGCACGTAAAATAAACAATTAGATCCAATAATTTTAGAATCCAAAAATTAAAACTATACCTTTTTAAGCAAGACACAATATTTTGCACTGTCACCCCCTATATAGTCACCAATGAATGTATTTTCGCCGCCAAAGTCTTCCAATACCCATGGAATACTTTCTTCTGCTCTGAGCTCTCTTGATTTTGGATCAGCCAAGAAGACTTGGGTCGTCTTCTTCTTGAAAAGGTTTTTCTTGTTTTGTCTCGCACCCGCATATGGAGCAATCAATGATGCATCGGCAGTTCCTGTAGTGGGTGGTAAAACTTGAGCCGATTTGTTTCCAGGCACGATGCTTTGATTTTGGCGATTATTGATGCCACCATTCTGCGTAGGCGCTTCAGGATCTCTCCTATGTAGCTTAACAGGTGCATTTAATTTTGTGAGATCTACTTTTTGACCTCTGATCCTCATTACGCTCAATTTCTTTTTGCCAACTATGGAAGACGGTGTGATTATATATTCAGCCTTCAGAGTCAATTGAGGCTTTGGCATTTCAAACATTTTAGGCCTCTGAATGTTTCGAGGTAATATTTTCCCGGCTGGTGGCGGACGATTAGCCGAATTAAAATTAGAAACGACAGGTTGCTTAATAGTCGTACCAGATGCAATATTATGTGGGCGACCATGAATTTGGTTGACCGAAGGCATTTGAGTTGGAGGTCTTGATTGAACATTATTAGTAGTATTATCGGTTAACAAAGGAATCATCTGTTGTGCTCCGGAACCGATGAGAACCTCTGGATTCAAAGCGTTTTGAGACCTGTTGTTAGCAGGTTGTCTGATCGAAACAGGAACAGTGGTTCCAGGTCTGATAACTTCAATTGGATTTTGTACGGAATGCCTCAACATCCCAGATTGATTTGGAAGACCAGGCATGATTGCATTAGAAGGAAGTGACATTGACGATTGTTGCGTTCCAGGTATATTTTGGATATTTGTTATTTGACCATGAAGGACTTGTTGAGAGTTTGGAAGAATAGGTCTTCCATTTGTATCAAATTGATTAACTGAATGTCGACCAGACATGTATATTATATGGTTGGTAGAATTATCAACAGAGTTTATGTAATGGTCAAACGCAACGTCACGTCAAAAATTCCGTTCGTCAGGTGGCTTTTTCTGTGTAACAATATTATGATCATAAAATCTTGATCTAATTTTGCTAACTTCTTTGCTGTTAAAACTGATAATGAACGGATTTTCGGCTCGAACGAACACATTTTTATTCCGCCCCGCAGGTTTTTCCATTTTACGCCAGAATGCAAATAAGCAACATTTAGTACCTGTCAAATCAAGGATCATTCCTTTCCAGAAATCCTATTCTGCCAAGGCTAGTCTTTCTCATAGTAACATTGAAAGTAGAATTATTGAAATTCTCAAATCGTTTGATAAGGTTGATCCAACGAAGGTATTACCGCATTGATAAGAAATTTGCTGCGAGTTGAATCAAGTTTTTATTTATTGGATAGTAATTTTTTTTATTATCAGCTTTAAATGTTTGGGAAAATATATATTTATGTTCGTTTGGCTGTGACTAAATGCTTTCCCAAAATAACACTATAAAAGGTAACTCCTCAAGCGAGATTCGTCGATGATCTTGGGCTGGATAGCTTAGACACTGTTGAGGTTGTCATGAACATTGAGGAGGATTTCTCGATTGAAATTCCGGATAAAGAGGCAGACGAAATTCGATCGATCAAAGATGCCGTGGAATATATTTCTAAACGCGAAGATGCTCTTTAATAATCGGTAATTGATGCTATTTAGTAAAAAATTTCGATGATAAGGTGAAGTTTTGCCTTCTACTTTTATTATATACATCCTTCATATAAACTATACATTTATAAAAAATTTCTTAACAAATATAGAATAAAAATCTGAGATAAATAACCCTTCTTAAAATTATTTTTTGACATAAACTCTATGCTTAACAAATAATTATTTATTTATACAAAGTTTGTCATAATGGAATTCAATAATAATTCTTATCCTTATATTGTATTATAAAAAAGTGAAAAATTTTTTTAAAGTATTATAATTAGAACAACTGTATAATGAAAAATTTTAATGATTTTTTTAATCTTTTATTTAATGTTAAATTCGATAATTGCTTTACAAATTTGTTAATCTACAAAATATTGATAACAAAAATCTTTTAAATTTTCAATTGAAATAATTATTTAAAATACTTTTATTAAAATTTTATAATAAAATTTTTTTATTATTTATAATTTATAAAGTATAATTTTTAATAAAAATATTTGAAAATATTGTTAAAAATTATTAAAAATTTTAATTTTTTAAATTATCAAGTTTTAATTTTAATTTTTTTCAAATATTAATATTATCCTTTTCTTTATATAGTAGATTTTTTCTCTAGCTGTATCAATGTGTTTATAATCTTTTTAAATTATTATTAAAATAATAATTCAATTTAATTTATAAATATATTAAAAAAAATTTTTTTTAAACCTGCATTAGACTAATATTATTATATTTATTAAATTATAGAACTATCAAAATATAAGAATATATGCAAAGTATAAATCTTCTTAATTTAAATTACTTATCAATAGCCAAAATCTCCAAATATGATTTATGAAAATAATATATTGTTTTCTTAATAAATAAAATTAAGATCCAAAATTTTTAATAGAATCAAAACCGGCAAATCATCTTTACAGTTATAATTATAAACTCAAATTGTATCAATTTCTTTTTATAAAAACTATATATAAAAAAAAAAATAAAAAATCATAAGTATAAAAAAACAATATAAGTATATATAAAAAATAAAATATTAAAACTAAAAGAAATAAAGTACATATTATTTATTTTAATTATTAATAAAAAAGTTTTTAATAAATCAAAATCCAGGCCTCTTATAATTGCTATTGTATTTATTTCTTATTACTTGTAATTAGTCAAACTATTTAATTTAAATTTAGTAATAATATTTAAAAATATTTAAAGATACTTTCAGGAAAAAATTTCAAGAAACTTTATACTTAAAAAACTTTTAATTAAAAAAAAATTTTAATTTTCTATTATTAATTTTTCTTTCAAGTCATATCTTCTAGAATTGTTATTTTATTCAACTAATATATAATTTCAAGATTCCTTTTTTTAACTATTTTTAAAATAAATATTATTATTTCAACTTGTTATTAAATTGAAATAAGACTTTAATTTTGTATCTATTTTTTGCTTTTTTAAAAAAAAAAAAAAAAAAAAAAAAAAAAAAAATATTATTCCTTCTTATTCACAATTTCAACTTTATCTAATACTTATATACTATTTTTTTAATTAAAAACTATTCAATTCTTTAAGAATCAATTATACTGTATTATTGGCTTAATATTATATAACTAAAAATATATAAAAAAATATATCTTGTTTATTTTTTCTATTGCTAATATGATTAATCAATCTGTGATCTTAATCAATTATTTTCAAAAGATTTGATATAACTATAAATTTAAAATCAAATTAAAATAAATAAAATTCTTTTAAAAAAAAAAAAGAAAACATGCTTAAGAAAAAAAAGAAATAAAAAACTAAAGAGATAATCAAAAAACTGAAGATTTTTTATTTTTTATTTTTTTTGAATTCTTGAATATTTTAAAAATCTTTGAAAAAATATTTTTTCTTATCAATTCTTTTTTAAAAAAATATTTTTACTATAGATCTTTTAAGCAGATTTCTTGTATTTAATTATAAAACAATAATGCTTAGTTTAGTATATTTTGCTAAATTACAAAAAAATTTTTATAAAAAACTCATATTTATTTCTATCAATTAATAATTATTTCAAATTCAATTAATCAAATATTAAACATTAAAACAAATTTAAATATTTGATATATTATATTATAATTAATAAAAATACTATAAAATTTTTTTTTGATAATAACAATTAAAACAAAGTCATATATTCAATATATTTTTCAATAACTAATATATAGTAAATAATACTATTACAATAATTATTACAATTATAATAATTACTATTTTTATAACAATAAAATATTAATAAACAAATCAATTATTATTATTTTTTTTTTTTTACACCTAATCAGACCATATAGTCAAGTTTATTTGCATTTATTGCCAGGATTTACCCGAGGTACAATTTGAATTTACTTGAGGTATAAAAAGTAGATACATATAGTACCGGTCGTAATTATACGGTTAACTTATCTAAATATATACGGCACACCCGTCAATAGCCACTGACCTCTAGATGTGATTAAGGGGAATGAAAAAAGTTGCTCTATCTTGATCCACATTCCTTGTGAATCTCAATATCATTGCCAGCCCTTCACTCAAGACTGTTCACTTCAACTTAACCTCTGTGGTCCTAAGGTATAAAAATTTTATATTTTTGAGAAGATAAAAGGGAAGGATAAAGAGGAAGGAGAAAAGTTTGTACTGGAAATATAAAACCCCATCAAAACCAATTACTAGCTTAATGAGAGCCTTCTTTGATCTTGAGGAGAAAAGAAACTGGTACAAAAGGGGAAAGGGAAGACTTCCAAACACTTCTTATCAAGAGAACACCTCGACGCCTTGCTCTTTCACTTTGTCCAATAATATATCAATTATAATGTAGTACAATGCGGGGCACGTGTGGATACGTGCCTTGTTTACATTTCTTTTACTTGTCGATCAACCAATCCAAGATTTCGGCCAATCACCAACCAGAGAATCTGGT
>CAJVPV010004034.1:0-10487 GCA_910591835.1 Acaulospora morrowiae | reverse complement strand
TATGGTAATTGTAATCTTAATTGATCTAACAATAAAATCCACGCGTGTATCGCAACTTAGCCCTTCAAAAAAAAAAATAATAATAAATAAAAAATTAATTATAATATTTAATAATTTAACAAATATTTTTATATTTAAAATTTTAATAATATTTATTATATTTAATACAAAAAAAAATAAATCATAAATATTTATAATTTTAATTGATTTTTTTTTTAACTTAACTAGTTGGATATATCTTATATCTTTTTATTTAATTCATATATGTTTATGTTATATATTATAAGAAGTTATTACTTATGAATTATTCTAAATGATCTTTTGACTATATTGAATTTTACTTCAAATTAGTTTTTTAATATTGATTATAAATCCAAAGATTTATTTGTGCCAAGACTAATATTTTACAATACTATTAGTATTATTATTATATGTTAAGTTCTATTTTTGACTATGGATATATTAAGAAAAATTTGAAAGAGAGAATTGAAAATAGTACTTATTAGGTAAATAGAATATTGTAAAAGAATTTTTTTAAATTTGATTACCTATGGATGGATGTATTATTTAATTTTCACCTTCTTAAAGTTATTCAAGAATATTCAATAAACTTATTTTACAGACTTATTGCCTATAGATTATTTTAGCTATTGGTACTTACTGCTATTTTGATTATCTTTCTGAAATAAGTAATTGTTAGAGTAATTTATTACTGAATTGAAATAAAGTCTTTGAAAATTTCTAAAAAGAAACATCAGGTGCTACAGAAAAATAATCATTAAACTATCTTATTGAAAACAGATGCTTTATATTTCTTATAACTTTTAGTAATCATTATAATATTAACCAGACAATTATTATATTATGATATCTTTTTTAGAAATTATAATTTCAATATTTGCTAGATTAGTATATAAAATAGCTTCTTATAAGAAACAGCACTTTTAATAGATTATAATATCAAATATTATATTAATTCTATTTAATTATCCTTATACAATATAAGATCAAACCAATATTTTGTAATTTAATCTATAAAGTACTAACCACTGTACTATGGATCTACAAGTTCTGATTTTAATTAATTTAATTATTAATTATTTTTTATTTTCTATTAAAAAGAACACTATAAACAATTTATAAAATTATTGTTATTTTATATTTTTATTTTATATTTTTCTGTATTTTTTTTAAAAAATTCAATTTTTAGAATTGTAAAATTGACTAAAACAATAATTTTAAATTGTTTATATTAATTTAATTAATATATTTGAAAAAAGAATATACTGTATATTAAATAAATTAAATCATTAAAAAAAAAATCTATTTTTATCAATAATTTTGAAGTCTGTTAAAAAAAAATTAAAAATTTTAATATATAAAATTGTAATTTCATTTTTTTAAAATTTTATTTGATATTTTATTAATTATTATTATTATTTTTTTTTGTTTTTATAATTATTTATTTTATAAAAACACTTTGTTTATTACAAATTTAAATAATATATTTTTTATTTTGCTTTGATAATAATACCAATATTTTAGTTTAATTATCTTAATATTTTATAATTCTATAATAATAATTAAAAAAACTAAATATAAAACAATATAAAATTATTTATATTTATAAGCTTATACTATAATAATATTAAATATCTTTTGAAATTAGTTATTATATATCTTATATCTTATATATAATTAAAAAAACTCTTTCCTATTTATTATATATTCTTTAAAAAAATTTTTTTTAAAAAAATTCACAAATATACTAATTAGCAGCATTATATTATACTTTCTCTAGAGATATAGTCTTTACTAGTAAAGAAGTTGTAAGGCTGAAAACAGCTTCTTTTATTCTCAAACAAGTTGTCTTGGATGGCAAATTGAAAGTATTATTGGGGTTTGGATTGGCTTCTTAATAATAAAAAGTCTGGTGATATTTTTTATATAGCTAGAAGATACAGATCAACAAAACACAATAACAATATTGACATAATAAAACATATAATTATAAATAGAAATAAAAACCAACATTCTTAACTTTTCTTTACAAACTTTATTTGTGGTGCAGTACCTAATTCTTTGTTTGGTTTGAAGTTGGATATCTTGTGACTGAACTTCATCTGACTATAATAAATAACAATAGTAGCACTTTACTCAAAACAAGAAGTAAATGATTAATCCTAATTAAAGGTTTTTCAGACTAGATAAAGATCAACTAGAAGGTATAAGAAGTATAGACCAATCACAAATTAATATTGAAATTACAATAGCATACAAAACAGGATTTTTCTTCAAACAATAAGTAGTTTTTTCTTCTTTATAGTTTTATAAATATATCTTGCAGGTTTTAAGGAGGTTTTTCTACAGATTATTATAGATATTTATATGTAAACACATACACATACTCCCATTTTTACTTTTTAATTTTTTTTAGATCTAATTAAAGCCAATGGAATATAACTAGTCTATAGTTAATTATGTTTAGATAGTCTTCTAAGTTTCTGTTTATCAGATGACAAATGGAAACTTAGAGATGTATATCTTGGCAAGTTGGTTCTTTACCTATACTATTAGGACTCTGGCATTAATAATATAGAAGATATAAAGAGTAACAAGCTAATTAATAAATAGTTTAGGAAATAGATAAAGTCCAACATCATTACAAAATATGTAAGAGCACTTATAACAATATTCAATAAACAATATGTATGCCAGTTATTAAAAAAAAATATCTTATATATAATAGAAAATCTTAAACTTAAAATATTTCAAGTTTCAAATATTTTAAAAAAATACAATTTAAAATATTATATTTCTATAGCTTTGTTTCTTTTATTGACTTATTTGTATCATTTGTATAATTCACTTTGTATTACTTACTTTGTTATTGATATTATTATATATAAATAAAATTAAAAAAAATATTAAATAATTAGAAATATTAAATAATTAAAATCTTGTCAAGATAATTTATAGTAATAAACTGTAAATAATAAATCCAAGTCTTTCAAAAAATAATAATAATAATAAAATAACTCTATTTATTTTCAAGATTATATCTAAAAATTATTAAAATCAATAACAAATATTAAAATATTATTTTAATTTATATATATAAATATTGTTATCAATTTAATATTAAATAAACACAATAAATACTTGTTTAATTATAAACAATATATATCTATATCTATATCTATAATAAGTTTAAAAAATATATTGATTATCATTTTATATTATTATTATTATATTATTTAAAATTATTTAATAATTTAATTTTTAATTTATATAAGTTAATTAAATAAGATATAATATTTAAAAATATACTTTTTTATTAATATTATTGAATATTAATCAAATTATTTAATAAAATATAATAAAAATTAAAATTTTATTCAATATTATAGTTTTTAATTTTAATTTTTTTTTTTGATAAATCATATTAGATGCTGTTTTTATTAATATATATCGATATTAAGAGTATATCAAATATTATTTATATTATAAACTGTATAATTTAATACTAACAATCTATTTATTAATTCATATTCAACAAAACAGATTATATTCTTGAAGTGGCCTACCTTATAGATCTTTTAATTTATTCAACTCTATTAGTAACAAGAATAAGAAAAATCTTGTTTTACAAGTAAAAACCTTTTTAGCAGTCTTTATTTTAACTTAATGACTTTACTCTTTTCTATTGAACTATTGATTCAGATTATATCAATTTCTATCAGGTTATAGAACTGTATAGATATAGAATAGCTTTTTTAGAATAATTAATCCAAGATATCCTATTTATTTTCTTTTATGTAATCTTAATTAACTAGGATTAATTTCTATACAAATAAATAAAATTAATTAAGATAAAATACAATTCTGTTTATATATTTAAATTTTGACATAATGTTTTTGTAAAACTTGTTATAGGGTTAATCAGAATTAGACTAGAAACTTTTCTTTATATAATTTTTTCCTTATGTAATTTGTTACAACCTTGCAATTATCAGAAAAGTCAAAAGTCTTATCTTTATGCAGCTTAATTAAAAAGGATTTGTAATAAATTTTTGTAACCAGACAGATTTGAACCCTAAACCTTTATCTGATAACCTATGGAGCTTTACTACTAAACTATAGATTTATAGATTTATAGTTTTTAATTTTATTAATAAAGATTTATTAATAATATATAAAAATAAAATTATTTATTTATCAAATATAGGTATTATTTTTAATTTCTTATTTTAGTTTTCTCTTAAAACATTATATAATTTGAAATAAATTAAAAAATACAATAGTAATATTAACAATATCTTAATATATTGGTCTTACTTAATATTCTTAGAATAAAATCAATAATAACAAGTTAATATAAAAATAATTGATATAGTCTAATAATATATAGAATAATTTATAAACAATAATTCCTGTAATACAAAAAATACAAATATAAATTAAATAAAAATTATATTAGATAAGGTCTAGTTAATTAAATTAAAAAAATAAATAAAGTTATTTATAAAAACTTTTTTTTAATTATATCATTTATTAAAATTTTTTCTTTTTTAATAATTTTTATCAAGAAAAAGAATTTTATACTCTTTATCTTCAGTAAGCTTTAGTTTAGAAACTCAAAAACTTTCAAAACAATTGATATAATGAAATAATATCTTTGATCAAAATCTATTCAAATTTGAAAATCTTGTTTATTCTTAGTTACATAAAAAAAAATCTGTAACAATTCTTTTTTCTTTTGTTCTTTTGTATCTTTCTTTTATCTATTATATTATAAAAATTATTTATATTGATACTATTAAATATATTAAATCAAATATTTTTCAAAAACATACTTAAATGAAATTATTGGATTTACTATGTTTTAATATAACTTTTATATACAACTTTATAATAATACTTATTATGCCATTTCAAAAATTTTAAAACTTCTTATTCAAAAAACTAAAATCAATTTACCCAATCAAATTTTGTCAAAATATCAAATTGATTTTTTAATATAATAATAATAACTACTAAAATATTAATTATACTCTACTATTTACGTATATTATATATGTTGCTAAAATTTAGAAATTCTTGATACAATTGATACAATTATTTGATACAATTAATTAAGTTACTATTAAAATATAAATAATTGAAATATGATACAATTATTTTTAAAGATTTTGAGAATTGAGTTAATAGCAAATAATTTATGCCATATATATAATTTGTATCAACAAAAACAGTATTAACAGGTAGCAAGGAATTGGAAAAATAGATATACTGTACCTATATAAATCAGACGGGAAATTTTCTTGAAAATATTACTTTTATTTACAATTTAATCAACTTAGTTTTAATACAAGTAGCCTATATTATTATAGCTCCAATTATATTTTTTCTTTTTTTTCTTTTTCTTTTTATTTTATTCTCACATTTTATCAAATTTTCTGAATAAATAAATATAACTGCTACTCAACTATATTTAGTACTGTATATCCAGAGAGGAAATCCAAACTTTATCCACAAGTTATGCACGTAATGAAAAGGCGAGTCCACTTAAAAAGCAAGAATAGATAGACGCATTGATATGAAAAGTACTCTTATCAAAACAACCAATAAATTCGAAAGTATTTATGAAGTATCGAGAGGTTTGGGTTCTCTTGGAATACCCACTGCCTGTCGTAAAAAGCGATATCTTGATAAGGTAAAGCTTATGATAATAATGCGGGACAGCATAAATCGACTTCTAAGGGAATGTAATCACGTAACATTTGAAAAATGTAAAAATTGTCTACATTATTTATGTAGGTTGGATTAATTGCTAGTAATCTCCATTTCTATGTATAGGTTTAGAATTGAACTTTTATGCCATGGATTGGTCAGGAGCCGGTATATACAGATTTGGGTTAGTGGACCGATGCATATTACCGCCTGATGAAGATGAATTTGGGATACTTGAGGATGCGTTCTGTATCATTAAATTGCTTGAAGTAAGTGGTATCATTGCTAATTACATTAACATAAACAAATATCTACCCAACTTGATGATCAAATGTAGAAAAAATCACTTGAAATCGAGAAAATAGTAAAACAACTATTTTTAGAAAATACGAAAGGGAAACGAAGGCAAATTGCATCTGTAACTAATGCGGAATTAAATGAAACCGCTCCCCTTAAAGATAATGAGTAACAAACGTCATATCTCAAGTTATTAGACTCTGGGCTTAACCCGTTTTATTGTCTTTCACACAGTGGCTATAGATTCAATTAAAACATTTCACCTACGTAAGGTGTAAAAACTTCTAGCAATTTCTGGTCCGTTACCGTTCAAGTCTATAAACAAATTATAATCTATGATATTTTATATAAAAAGGTGAAAAATATTTGCGATGCACTTTACCCACTTCGTGATAATAATTAATGAATCAATTGAATAAAACATTTGATGTTAGTGGAACCAGCAAGGCTAATCTTCTATACATAATAAATTCTCTGACCATCTTCGGAAAAAACATCAAATCTATTTGTTTTATTTGAGCTAAGGTACATTTTTCGTTTGTTTGGATAACACCTCCCCACACCGTGTATATATGTTAACAAACATTTTTCCTGTTATAGATGTCATTGCTGTTTCAGGAATCGCTCCATTTTTTGTGAACTAAATTTTTCTTTATAAACTGATGATATGACCAAGATAGATGTTGATCAATATCTTTGTTGACATTCCTAAATCTCAGTACTATCTGAATGTAATCGGGATTAATTTCAAAAGAATTATTCTGTGTTTTTCTAGACTTACTCTCCACTGTTAAGTCAGTATTACTTTCGCTTGTAATCCATATAGATATTATCTCTAATCTGTCCTTAAAGCTTGAAAAGTTTGATTTTAAATTTGGTCAAATACTGAGGAAAAAATTTCCTTCAGAATCTGAATGAATACTCTTGAGGGTAATCTGTATTGGGGCAACATATAACTTATTATTTGTTTGCGAAATCAGTAATCCATCAATCGCCTTTTTGCTCCAACAATGTGATAAGTAAACATAAATTTTTTTTATTCAAGAAAATCGGATTCGTTTTTCATTATAAAAAAATTCCATATCATCAGGCTTAAAATTTACACCATTCGCTATGATTCCATTCTTAAAAATACTAGCAATGCACACCTTTTCCGTAAAAAATCCTTTAACCGACAGGTTATTTTTGAATTTCTCTATGCAGCTGATCCACTTTATATTTGTAAATATTCCATTTTGCCCTTTTCATAGAGATGACTTTTCATGTAATCCTGTACCATCCCATAGACATAACGACAGAGTTTATTTTCAATGTAAGCGATGATCAAAATCATCAACTCCATAGCCATTTGGATGATGTCCTTTTGCCAGGAACAATAACATCAAGTTAACATAACTGTGTTAATAAAGTTAGCTTTTACACAGTTTATCAATTATGAAACAAACTAAAAATACATGCAATTCTCATCTTTCTTTTAATATAGTTTTTGAAAAGTTTATCATTGGCTCTCATATTTTTGATATTAATTATTGATTTAAGTAGTTCAATATATTTTCAAAATTCTTGCAACTAGACTCTAATAAAATATTTAAGAAAAGGGAATTTTTCAGTAATGTCTTCAGTTTGGTTTTTCTGCTTATCTTTTATTGTTGACAAAATGAACTTATACTTGTCCTACTACCTTTTCATTTTCTCTTAAATTGAACACTATTTTAATATACAAAAAATTTATAACTTTAAGAGTATTTGATTTTATCTTATTGAATTTTCCATAAAGTGTAATTTCAATTCACCTGTTTACTTTTGCCTAAAATATAATGTCAATTCATTATTTGCTAAAAATCCTTAATGTAATAATGATCACTATACAATTTGTTAATATTATCTTTAATGTCTTGTTTTTTTTAAAGTTAATTTTAGTATTATTAAATTTATCCAAAGCACTTATCTAATTTAAAATGAAATATAACTTCTTATTCAATAATTTACAAAATTTATATATACAGTATATTAATTTTATTTATTTTTATATTATTACCTTTAAGTAAAAAATAAAATCAAATTAATAATATATTTTATTGAATTTGCAGTTAGTTTGCAATAATTAAAAAAATATATAATATAACTTTTATTTTGAAAAAAAAACAAGCTATTGCTATAAGAATATAAGACTTTCTATATCCAACTGTATTATAATAAATATTTTCTTATAACCAATATATAATTTAAATATATTAATTTAATTTAAAATATTGCTAATATTTTTTTTCTATGAAAATAAAAAGTTATCATTATTATTAATAAATTCATCTGTTAATTTATTCTTATTAGAATATGAAAATAATAATAAAAGAATATTTTAAAAGTTTAAATAAACAATAGAATTTCTATCAAATTTCTTTATATTTATGATAATTTTATAAAATATATTAACAAATAATTATATGTATTAAATATAGAATTCTTATTAATACTATTTTAATATCAAGTCAATATTTAATTTACCATAAGTTTAATATAATAAATCATAATTTATATATTAAATTATTATAAGTCAATATAATTTTAATATTGGTTTAAAATCTTATATATAAAAAAAATATTTTGATTAATCCTATATCTATTTGATTTATAAATATATCTTACTTAAATAATATAATTAATAGAAATATTTTATCAATATTAAATCACAAATTTTAACTTTGAATATATTTAAATAATATCAATATTTTTAACTTTCTTATAATTAAATATAATACAAATATTTATTAATTAGTTACAGGTTTTTGCTTTATTATTACAAACATAAAACAAATTAAAAAATATAACTGTAATATATAATCATATTTTAATTAATTAAAATTAATTAGTTTAAATTTATTTAAACAATAAAAAAAACATCTATTTTATTTTTAATAATATATAAAAATTAATAAATAATTTTGTTTTCAAATCCAAATACTAGTTATATTTATATTCTGTCAACTATCCTTTATATAATTAATTAATTATAAAGTATACTTCTTAAACAATAATAATATTTTTATTAATAATTTATTAATATTTAATATTTATAACCTTAATTTTAATTTTTTAGTTTTTTTTGATCCAGCTTTATTTTATTATTTTAAAATATTATATTCTTATATATAATAACATGTTATTTTTTTCACAAGTTTAATTTTTAACTATTGAAATATATTAATTATCAAGTTAAACCCATATATAGCAACTTTATATTAATAATTAATAATTAACTAAAAATTAAATGGATACTTTTATATGAATCTTTAACAAAAACCAATTTTTAATAACTATTTCATAAGACATTTCAATCTTTATTTTTATAATATACAGTATATATATACTAAATTACAATATATTATTATTTATTAATTATAATTATCTAAGTATTATTTATTGAATTAAATTTAAAAATCTCTATATTAATCTTTTTAATTTTCTTTTTGATAAATCTATAATTTACAAATTTAAAATTTTTTCTAAACTTGATATTATTATTAAGTTTAACAAAAAACTTTGAAATATTGACAAATTTAATTACAAATTTTTTATTATATTCTAAATAAAAATCTTAACAAATTAATTTTTTATCAAGATTAAATTTTACAAGAGATATCTTTAACTTTATAATTATAATGTGTATTTATATTATAATATTTATTTAAAAAACATAGTTTATATATTCATATATTACTACAGTCCTTTTATATTAAAGAAAAAAAAACCAAATTTAAGTTTTTTATCTCTATTAATATTTTTTAAAAAAAATTTAACTTAAATAAAGCTAATAATCTTTTACTTATTAATCTAATAGATAATATACTTTTTTAAAAAAGTTTAAAAAAAAATAAAATTTCAAACTATTCTTTCAAAATATTATATAAATATAAAACCAATATTCAATTTTAGTTATTATATCAATATTATTAGAAATTAAATAAAAAAAAACTATAGTTAAAAGTATATATATTGTTGAAATTTATAGATCCTTGATATAATTGATATAATTATTTGATGCAATTAATTGAGTCACTATTAAAATATATAAATAATTAAGTCATAATACTGTATAATTATTTTTGAGAATTTTAGAAATTGAGTCAATAATAAAATATTTATGTCACATGTATAGTTAAAAGTATTGTTAATATTAATTATCAAAATTTTAATATTTATCAAAAAATTTTTAATACTTTAAAAAGTTTTAACAATCTTATTGATAAAAAATTTTTTATTTTAACTATAATATTATTATTTTGAATAAGTATTAGTTATTTAATACTTTTAATATATAAATATTTATTTGATACCAATATATATTAATTGAATAGATATATTAAATTATAATTAATTTACTTTTTTTTTTTTTTTTTTGTAGGTAAACATCATTTCTTTATTTATTTGTATAATGATAGATATACATTGCGAAAGAA
>CAJVPV010004033.1:0-10489 GCA_910591835.1 Acaulospora morrowiae | reverse complement strand
ATTAAAAATTTTCATTTCTATATTAAGAAATAAAAAAAAACTACCTACAAAGATTTTTTATAGTTTTAAGCATCTATTTTTGGAATTATGTCCCTATTGAAATAAAGAGCTAGGAATTATGTTTTTATATGCTAAATACTTTAAGGACCTATCTTTACTATCAACACATATATAAAAATTTCTGTTTAAATAAATAAAAATATTAAATTTTATTTTTATAATTTTTTAATAATCAAATTTAAATTACTTATCTATAATAATTATACTTTGCTTTTGATTTTATATTATTTCAAGTATAATATATTCATATTTCACTTCTTGTTTTTTTGCTCTCATTAGATATACTAATATCATCATATATTTTGTTATTAATATTTTCTGATTCTTGATTAATATCATCATATATTTTGTTATTAATATTTTCTGATTCTTGATTAATATCACTATCAAGTATAAAAGAATTATTTGTATTTTGAAACAAAGACATTTATTATTTTTGTAAATAATAAAAAAAAATGAATTAACAAAAAAAACAAACTTTGCTTTAGCAAAAAAATTTTTTTATCATTTAAAATTCATTTTATTTATTGCAATATAATAAATAATAATCTATAATTGATTATTATTATATATTAGTTGTAATTAGAACTTAAAAAAGTACTAAACTAGTATAAAACTGATATTGAAATAATACTAATCTATATAAATTAAATTGATTGAATTTGATTTGAATCGAGTTTTTAACAATTTTATTTTAAATTAGAATCAAATCAAATCGAAATCAAATCATTTAAATTTAATTTTTTTATTTTAAAAATTGAATTGAATTGAATCAAATTGAAGTTTTATTGTTTAAATTTAATTTTTTAAATAAAAGAATCGAATCGAATCATTTAAATTCAATTCTAAATAGAATCATTCAGATCCTTAGCTGATACTCAAATATTAACAATGCTAGCAAGATTTATTACACTTGTTATGTGATTTAAGACTTATATGTTCAATATTACTTTTGTATCCACTACTGATATTCTCTTTATTAGACTTTGGATTTCCAAATTACAGATTGTCCATTGCTATAAATATCTCCAATACTGAACAAAATTTTCACACAGTTTTTTCATACAATTTTTTCTTTATTCATTATTAATCAAGTTTTCCTTATATTATTTATCCAGATTTTACATATTAATAATTATTTTTCCTAATAATATTAGATTAATTCATTCAAGTTTGCTCATATGCTTGTTTTCCTTAAATGGTATACAGTGGTAAGATGAATTTCAAGTTGCAGATTTATAGTAACAAAAAAATCTTTTTGTTTCTATCGGTTTCTTAAATAATTTAATATTTGAGAATTAATTTTCATTCAGATATTGTCAAACTTTTCAAATGCAAATTTAATCAGTATATTCAAAGATTTTACATATTGTTTTTTCAAAAGATTCAATTTTTTTTTGAATTATTCCCTTTTTATTGGATGAATTTATTCTATTTATTTCAAATTATTGAATATATACTTATGTATTTTCTATAAACTTATTCTTTCTATATAGCATTGACAGGTTATAACCTAGTGGATCCCTAGGTTATTCTGCTTTGGGAATGATTCATATATCCAAGAATATTTGTTATTTTTATTTTCTTTAAATTTTTTTCTTTATTTTAATATTGGATACTGATTTTTCTTCTCTTTTTTCTTGCTTCAGATTTGTTATTATCATAATTATACCTAGAGAAAACTGTATGTTCAAAGTTGCTCACCTTACTTACTCTGGTCATAAAGATCCTTTCTGAAAGACCATAGTAATGCTTCAAGAAAGGGTTAAAATTTTGGAACATTTGGCATGTCATGGAGAAAAGGTCAAGACCTTGCAAAAAGAAGTTATCAAGTTAAAAAAAAAAGTTATCAAGTTATAGGCTAACTTGAAAAAACTTTCAAATGCTCAGACCCTTTACTGTCGCAATAGAGAGTTGGAGTTGGAAAACTTCAATTTAAAGAATGGGGTGGCTCAGTTGAAGGAATTCCTTTAACTTTTAGAAACTCCTGCCCCTGCTCCTTTTGATCTGTCCTTTTCCACCTTTGAATTCAATTAGAGGTTTGTCTTTTTTAACCTTAGTGTTTTGTTCTGTTCAATCTAGCTTTATGAATTTATTACAAGAAATATAGTAGTTGCTGAATATGCTTTGTGGACTGGCTGTAATGAAAGAGAAGAGTTAGTGGGCTCTTTTTATTATACTGTATTTCTTGCTTGCTTCTTAGTTTTCAGATTCCTTTCTTCATTTAAGGGTTCAATGATACTTGTATTTGGGCAAGTTGAGAACTGAGCTATCATGATATTTATATCCACATCATATAGCCTAGATGCTATATTTCATACAGTAGCTAAAAGATACATCAAGATTTCAATATTTCTTATTAAAAATATAAAAGTAATAATGATAATAAAATAATAAGGTTTTAATAAAATTAAAAATATTTATGTAAATAAAATAAATATATTATTTGTGCAAAATGAATTGAAAGAATAGTATTAATCAATTTAATAATTTTATAAAATACTATAGTCTCAAACATCATCCTATTACAATTTTACACTTCATGACTAACCAGCCTTTAATCAGCATATGCTATGGATTCCTAAGAATCAAGATCATCTATAGCTATATAATGGCTTTATGAAATTACCAGAGCAAAATAATAATATTTTTTTTCAAATCATAAAAATAAAGAAGTAAAATGATATGTATATTACTAATACTAATAGAGTATGAGGAATAATCAAAGGAATAACAAAGGAATTATAAAAAGGTAAGGATAAAAAGGAGTAAGGTAATTATTAACTTTGCTTTTGTCTTTATAGAATCTTAATGGTGTGATCACGATAGAGTAAGATCAGTACATGTATGCTAATGGTTTTGATGATGTATGTTAACCATATCTTTGTAGGTCTTGATATGGCTTCGTGGGAATGATTGGTTGGTTCGGTGGTGGTAAGCTTTTTCGCTTTCTTTCTTGTCGTCTTCGTCAGTTGATGATACTTTCCGTTGTTATCATTGTTGTCACAGTTTCGGAAGGACATACTTTGTCAGTAGGATATTGAGATCCATCAGATGAAACTATATTGGTGGTAAGATGGACATCGGCATGATGGTTGTGAAGGTGATGGTGGTAGTGTTCATAATTGATGTTGATGATATATTCCGGTATTTAACTATAAGAAAGCAGAGCAATTGTTATAGACTAATCCATTCTCAAGATCATACTCCAACTGGGTAACATCATCACAGCTGCTTTATCATTTACATCAACTTTCATCGGTATTTCATCTTTCAAAAAATTCAAGCCATAGCAGAACCTTAACCACTATAGTCTTTGTACTTTCCCAACCTCTTCTCACCCATCCGGCTAACTTGACGTTACTGTCACTTTTACTGGAAATATTTTTTTTTTTGATTGGATAGGTATTCGTTCACTCATGGAGGCGCAATCGTGATTATAATCGTGATCACGATTATGACAGCATCCCAATGTTCACATTGAAGCTGTTATCTTCTTGAGGTGAGGTAAGTGTTCCATTTGTTATATCTGTTTTTTTTGTTTTTGGATGATTAATTCTTTCTCTAACCACTCTTATTTTTGGTTTTGTTTTTTTTCTTTCCACATCAGTGCCTTCTTCATGGTCTTGTTCCAGTATTTCCAATCGTTGGGATGGTATATCTCTCATCGATCATTTATTATGATGGGGGCTTGTTGGAGCGTTAGACTTTTCTTGCTGCTCTGACATCTTTGAGAATATATGCATGCATATATATTCTAGGCATGCTTAACTTTTGTAGACTTCATATGATAAACATTTTTTCTTCATGATCGTGATCTCGATCATAATGGCATTTCAGCATTTGTATTCTCTTATTTAGATACAATTCTAGTAAGTCATGACATTTGTAGTGTTTTTTTCATTTTGTGATGTTTTACTATTGGCTTCTAACTTTTTTTTACTAGTCTTTCTCTAGTCCCATGCTCTCGACATCCGATTCGCCATCTGCGGATTCTTCTTGACCCTTGGCGATATCCATGTTCCTGGCTTGGCTACCAGAGTCTTGTCAGTAAGTTTGGTTTTTTGCCTTTGGTTTCTTTGCCATTCTTCTTTTTACTGGACGATACTTTCTTCCTTTTAGAAACTCGTTCCTTGCTTCTTTTGGCGTCGTAACTTTTTTTGTAATCATTAGCATTGACGATTTGTTAAGAGGTAAGCAATCTTTTTCCTCTCTTTTCTTTTCTTCTTTTTCTTTTTATTTTTTTATAATTATTATTATAATTATTGTTTTAAAGGAAACAGCCATCATTTTCTCTTTGTACATTGGAGGTGCATCGAATTTCTTGCGATCATATGGCATACTGCCATATCCTCGGGACTGACAACTCACTGCGAGATAAGTATCTTCTTGGCTGTTGGAACGGATGGGGACACATGGTTTCTTTGGGAATAATGTAATACAGTATTGTTCTTATTCATCATTATTTTTTTTTTGTATTTAATTTTTTTAGAGGAGGTGCATATATCACCGATCCCGTGATCGTTGTTCTTTAGGCTTCGCTTTTCTTCTGCGCAAGCCATTCCAGAGCTTCTATCGTTAAATTTGGACTTCTTTTAGGTCGGGACAATACTTCTTTATCTATTCGGTATATACTAGCAGCTGAATTCTTTGTAGGCATCATTGTTGGAACAAAATTGGTTTTTGTTTCTCCGATCGTCATGGATACAACGTTGCTTTCATCACTTTTTGAAAATCAAACTTCCTCGGAGCAATTTCTCAGGGGTGGCAATCAAAAAGCATTCCATTTTTGGGACCTGATTGTCGAATTTGCGTCTAACGGATAAGGTGTATTTTACAGTAACCACCAATTTGTCATATATTATTCTACCTCAGGAGAAAAATATAGATGGAGAACTAATAGCAGGGAGACACTTTGTATGGATAGACTAATATAGTATGCTAAAGTTCATAAGGGTGTACTAAAATTAGTACAGTTCTGAGGTGTATAAGGTCAAGCAAAAAAGGCAATGATGATTTGTTTTATAAAGGTCAAGTTATTTTATTAATAAAGCAACCTTGCAATTCCAGAAGGAATTGGAGGCATTTATATACTGTATATATTTTTAATATATGATTGGCATATATGATAATAATATATATTGGTAAAGATAATAGTTATGGAAGAGATGGTATCTTTATCAAAATAGTCAAATATACTAACATTGGTAGAGATGAATACTCTGGTAAAGATAATAAAGTAATAATAGTAAATAAAATTAAAGAATATTCCAGAATAGGAAGAGATAGTTAAGTAGGCAAAGTAGGTGAAGATATTACAGTAGATCAATAGTACAGAAATTCTAGAACAAGAAGAGGATATTTCAGGACTAAATGCTAGTGGATTATTACAAGAGTAGATAAAATATTGAGCGAAGATCAAGTGTAATAATATGAAAATCATAAATTGATTGAATCTGATTTGAATCAAGTTTTTAACAATTTTATTTAAAATTAGAATCAAATCAAATCAAATCAAAATTGAATTATTTAAATTTAATTTTTTTAATTTAAAAATTGAATCAAATTGAATCGAATCGAAATTTTATTGTTTAAATTTAATTTTTTAAATAAAAGAATTGAATCGAATCATTTAAATTTGATTCTAAATAGAATCATTTGGATCCTTAATCAATACAATATATTTATATCATTAAAGAATTAATTATTTATTTAAAAACAAAACACAAAATTATAATAATTATATCTTGAAATTTATTTACATATAAATCAAAAAAATTTATTAATAAATTAATAATAAATAATTTTTGTTTATATTTATTATTTGATTAATTATTTTCAAAAATGGATTGAAAATTTTCTTATACTACAATTGTAATTATTATATGTATATTGTTTAAAAGTAGGATCCAAAAAAATCATATCTAGCATTTTTATCATTTTTAAAAATAATTATCCATTTACAAAATTTAATAATAAATTATATATTTCTATTATTAGTACATTTAATATTATTGATTGTAAGGAAATATTATTTAAAATTAAAAAAATAAAATATACAAAAAAACAAAATATATTATATTCAAAAAAAAAAACAAATAATATTTTATTAATAATAAGATACAAATAAACAAAAATTACTAATTAGAACAAAAAATATACCTAATTATTCTATTTCAATAGAATTTTAAATTCTTCTTTAAATATATATTAAAATCCAATAAAATATATACTTTTGAGATTATTTTTGGTAAGTCTGTTGCTTCTGCCAGTAGCTTAAATTATATTAGAGATAAGTAAAGAAAGACTTCCTTAAGATCTGTATTATTGACTTGACTAACAATACTTTTTCTAATTTTTTTTTGCCTTCTCTTTTCATTGCTTGCATTTTTTAAACAACTTTCTTATTTTCTCTATTTCCCAGAAACCCTAGTATCTTTCTCTCTTGTAATAAGTACTGGATTCAGGTAAGATTTAATTGGTTTTTCTCTTTTTGAGCAGTGTCTATTATATAGTATAAAAAGAAAGATTTCAATTTAGGAACAGTTTTTCTTTATTTTATACTCCTTTTTTTTAACTCTACTGTTTCTTTTCTAACTGTTTTATTTGAATTATTATATTATGGATTATTCTTATTATTATATTATACTCTTATTTCTATTTCTTATCTATTTATTTATTTATTATCCTCCTCTTTTTATTATTATAATTAAAGATGGATCCCTAAATTATTTGTGAGGACATAATTCAAATGTCCCTTATTATTAAAAATTTTCATTTCTATATTAAGAAATAAAAAAAACCACTTACAAAGATTCTTTATAGTTTTAAGTATCTATACAAATTATTTCTGGAATTATGTTCCTATTGAAATAAAGAGCTAGAAATTATGTCCTCTAGGGGACATGAACATAAAGGAACATAAATTTTATATGCTAAATATTTTAGGGATCCATTTTTAATCATAACATTATCCCTATAATTCACTATTATAAACTATTCTAGACTTATAATAATTGTAACTCTATTTTTTAAACTTCACACTTACTAAATCTATTTATAATTAAGATCCTAATTAGACGTGATATGTGAAAATCATGTTTTGCAATCTAATCAACTTAACTTTTATTTTCAACAATATCATTAAAAAGCTTATAATCTAAGAAATCTAATAGTTATAATATTACAAAATTTTAATTATTGATTATTAAAATATTTTTATTAAATATTAATGTTTTTTTAAATTTTTATAAAATAATATTTTTATTAATATTAATTCAAATTAAATAAAAATTCTAAATTTAATAGTCAAAATTTTGAATTATTAATATCTAAATTTTATTTTAATTTAATCATTAGTTATTAAAATAATTTGATTTAAAATTAAAAATCGACTTCAAACATATGTATAATAATATAAAATAAAATTCAAAAGATAAGTATAGCTATATATAACCTTGGGTCTAGCTATTTCTTTCTATGCAAGTTTTATCTTAAATTATTATTTATTTGTTATTATTATTTTTTTTTTAAAATTTAAAGTAATATATATTTACTATTCATTTTATTGCTAATAACTTGAAAAAATACAAACTTATTAAAGAATAATATAGGTTTCTTATAATTTTTCAATAGATATAATCCAGGCTAAACTAAAAAAGCTAGCTAATATATGTTTACTTATTTAAAAGTAAAGTATATTAAAATGAATTTCAAAAATATATACCATAGTTACAATTGAAACTAATTTCATAAGAAAGATATATAACCTGTTATATAAAAATATTGCAGCCAGATATATATATTTGCTTTCAAGTCATAATTAAAATTAATATGCTTGCTTTTCAAAGTTGACTTGATATATGGCAGGTGAAGTTAAATTATTGATATTTGATAGATTTGAAAATATCTTGTTATATAAAGGCATTTTAGCTACTTTAAACAGGTTGGTTTTCAAGTTACAAAAGGATTTGGTATATCTATTTTTCAAGTATAACAAAAGTGTTAAATAGATAAAATTGTATTGAATTTTCTTAGAGATATTTTTTATCTAATCTTATATAAGAACCTATATTGTCAAGAAGTAAATGATGAACTTTTATTATTATTGCTAGCTCTGTTTGTAAGGTAACTAGAATTCCTAGTCATTATATATTACCTTACTAGATTTTTAAACCTTTTTGAAAATTCAAATAGTAATAGTTATACAATAGCTTTTAGATGTATCTAGTATATATATCCATCAATCAGTAAACAATACTGAATTTGATAGTGATAATTATGTTGATTTTTTGAAGAGAGTAAACTGTTCATCCTTTTTCTGAAAGAAATTATAAAAGAGAAAACTTGTTAAGATCTATTTCTTGGAGAAGTTACTGCTTTTTAATATGGTTTTTTAAAAAAAGAGAGTCGACTAGTTAGAGAAATAATAAGATAGAGAATGATATTTCTAAAGGAAAGAAAGACCTAAAAAGAAAAAACTTCAAGGAAAAGAAAAAATCTAATTTTGGCAGAAGAAAAAGGAAAAGATAAGGAGAAATAAAAAGAGTAAAAAGAAAAAAAGAAAAGAGAAGAAAAGAATATAAAGAGAGGGAAAGGAAAAAAACAGAGAAAAAAGTGAACAACTTAAAACTTTCCTAAAAAAAAAAATTTTCAAATATAGAAGAGAAAATAGAAAAGAGTTTTTTTTTATACTATTTGTTATTATTTTATAATATATATTAAAGTAAATATACTGTATATTCTTTTGATAAAGATTATTGAAATTTTTTATTGATATTATAATAATCAAATTTTTAACAAATTTTCAAATGGTAATTTCTTAACAATATATATAATAATTCATAGTAAAATTATTTATTAAAAAATAATATCATTAAACTATAATTTATATTTATTAATATTATATGGAATATTTTTTTGCTTTAATTACAATATTAATATGTTGGAATATGCTTTCAATCAAATTTTAATAAATTAATTTATCTAATTTTAAATATTTCTCCTGCAATAAATCAAATAATTCAGTTTCATTTTTTGACAAAGAAATATATTTACAAATATAATATTCCAACTTATTTCAAAGATGTTTAATAGAATTGAGATCAGAGTTTTGCACAAGCCAAAAAAGTTGATCAATATTATTTTCTGAAAACCAGCATAATGTTACTTATATATGGTAAATTGAAACACTATTATTTTGAAATTAATAACTATTCTGATTATCAAATTCTTTCAAATAAGATAGTAAATAATTTTGCAAAATATTTATATAATTATTTGCTATTTGTTTGCTATTAATTTACTGTAAATTAAAAGATCTAAACTATAATAACAAAAGTATTTTTAAACTATTATATCCTTTTGGTTTGATTTAAATATTGGAATTAGGCATTTAGTATTATATTTTTTTTTAGATTTTTTCTAAATATAGATATAACCATCTCTTTAAACACTTCAAATCATGATTTGTCACTTCAAACAATAGACTTCTATTTTTCTTTTCAATCCAATTTTTCTTATGTTCATTTGAAATATATTTCTAAATTTTTTTATTTATAAACAGTTTTCTTTTTCCAATATAATTATAAAAGCCTTCTTTATGAAAATAATATTATATAGTATATGTATAAACTTTAATTAATATTGATTCGATGAATTTATTGGTTAAAATATTTAAAGAAGATTTTTTATTCTCTTTTAAAAGATAAACAAGATGACATAAATTCTATTTAGTTAGTTTGGATAATAGTTTAAGATAAAAGAAGATTTTGTTTTATTTGTTTTTTAAAAAATACAATAATATTATAAATGATATTTTTTAGAAAGTTTAAAGTTTTTACAATATAAAAAACTTTTACTCCACTCTTTCAAGTATTAATGATTTGATTATATTCTTTTTTAATAAGTTTTTTTTTTTTTTTTCTATTATAGACAAAATCAAAATCAATATATATATATATATATATATTGATAAATAAATGAGATTTTGACAAAAGTTTAAAAAAAACTTAGAGTAGATTAATGTAATTATTTGTAAATAAAAAAATCAAGAAAAAAATATGTCACTAGGATTAATTATATCCAATTTTGAAAATTCCAGTGATTTTTGTTAGAAAAATATATATTGATATATATAGTATATTTATTGATATATAGTATCTAAACAAATATTAAGTATTTTTTTTTTTTATTATACAAAAAACTCTTTCCGCTGATCCCTTTGCCAACCCAAAAAACAGACGTTCTCAAGAATAATTTTTATTTTTGATAATAAAGTCTATACACTCTCCTTAAAAACATTACTTCCTGAAGGCAGGTGTCTCCCCCACTTGTTTACTTTTCCTTCTTCAAAAAACTTTGGATATTTCTACGACAAAATAAACAAAACTTTACCCATTTGGTCTATGGCAAGAACACCTTACTGGGA
>CAJVPV010004032.1:0-10491 GCA_910591835.1 Acaulospora morrowiae | reverse complement strand
ATATGTTTTAATAGTGACTCAATTAATTGCGTCAAATAATTGCATCAATTGCGTCAAGGATCTACGAATTTCAGCAATATGTATAATGTATAATGATCCACAAAAAAGTTCATATTTGTTGCCACTGATTTTAATTAATACCAACTTCATGAATTTTATAAATGCTTCTGTTGCAGTATCCAGCAAATTAAATCTTATTCTAAAGTTTAAAATCCATAAGAAAATCCATATAAAATGACTATTAGCAAATTTATTAAAATGTGATGGAACTTCAAGTGTACAAAAAATAAAGAGTGCACAGTTACTTATCAACAAAAAGTCTAAGAGTATTGCAAGATATCAGAAGGAATTAATCAATACAGTTAATGAACCAAAAGCCTATTTGACTGAAGAAAGTGAAACTGATCAAAAAAATGATAATAAAAGAAGAATAAATATATATAACTATAGTTGGTATTCTGATGAGATATTTTTTAATAAATGATTTTATGCTGAATAGTTAATTTATTACTAATTATTTTATAGTTGAAAGATTTATTGAAAAATTTGAATAAACATTCAAAGTCAATTCAACCATTTCAAACAACTTGTAAATGAAATTATAGTGAATCTTATTGTCACAATGTAAAGCCGCCAGAGAATATGTCAAGTTGGACTAGTAAATCAGAGAATGAAGAGCAAGAAATAGAACAAAATAAAAAAGATAAACAATTAGTAAAAAAACATAAAAGACGAAGAATATCTAATTATGAGAAATCACTTATGTATTCAGAAGAAGAGGAGCATCAAACTAGGAAAAATATACAAATAAGTAAAATTCGGGGGTAATATTAAAGAAGAAAAGTAAAGAAAAATTACAAGAAACACAAAAACCACAAAAAAGCATACCAAAACAAAGAAAACTCAACATTATAAAATCTTTGAGAATTATAAGAACCATGGCAAAATTAGCAAAAGAAAAAGCTAAAGATTATGAACAAAAAGATTCAGATGAAAAAATGAAGGAATTTAATAAATAATATACATATAATTACTGAATAATTAATTAGTGAAGAATTAGCAAATAATTAATGAATAACTAGTAAATAATTATTTTAAATTTAAATTTTTTATATTTTGTTGATATCTCTCTAGATGAGTCTGTCGCTTCTTCGGAACACTTCTCGCATAACATCGGTAAGTGTTTGGCTTCTCTACTTAAAGCGTATGGATTGTTTAGCTGAGTTCCACTAACTCTTTCCTTCTCTTTCCATTGTTGTTTCTCTTAACAGATCTTTATTACTTTTCCCTTCATGGTCTCAAGCATTTTATCTGTAGCAATGACTATCACATGTTCTAATTAAGAAAATTTTAATTTAAGGAATGGGTTTTTTCTTATTTGCATGGCCTCTCTCTATTTATATTGTTGTTACTACTAGAAAAACAATTAAGGAAAAATAAACTATCGATAGACTATCCTTACAAGGGAAGTTATGGAAAGTCTATTTTAAATTCTAATTATTGTGTCATCACTTATGCAACCTACTAATTATTTCCAATTTTCAGAGTACGTGATGTACCAGATCACATACTATAGCCATGCTCCATACAATTTCTCCATTAACAATTTTTAATAAATTTATCAAGTATTAATTAAATTTTGCCAAATATTATTATAAAAAAAATTTTTTTATTGAAAATATACAATTTGATTTTACTAAAGTATATAATGCTAAATAATTTTGTCGAATGTTATAATTTTTATTACAGAATATTGTAACTTTATTGCCAAATATTTTTTAACTAAAAATATTTTTTTGCTAAATAATTTTATTGCCAAATGATTTTTTTTTTGCCAAATGATTTTTTTGCCAAATAATTTTATTGCCAAATGATTTTATTGCTGAATGTTATATTTTTTTTTTGCCAAATTATTGGATTTTTTTTAAGTGCTAAATGGCATAAATTAAACCAAATAACAAAACTTCGGTATAAACTTTTATTAATAAATTTGGATTTAATTGGCTGTAATTCGACAGCTGAATAACCAAATTTGAATTAGTAATAGTAGCCTAATCATTTTTAAAATACAATTATTATATTTTAATTAAATAAAACTATTAGTATAATGTGTCTAGCAATTTTACGTATTTGAAGTATCTATAACTTTATAATTAGTTTTTTTGTATTTATTTTTTTGTTTAATATTTTTTTTTTTTAAATATTTTATTTTGTATAATATTTTTATATATAAATCTAAGTACATATTTATAGTTGCTTAATACTATTTTTTAATGTATATCAGTTTTAATATTGATTATTCTTTATCACTTAGATAGTTTCTATAAACAAGCTAGCATTAAATTTAATAATTATTTGGTCATATAAGAAATATTGTTACTTTTTGCATATGAAATATTTTAAAATTTTATAATATAATAAAAAGATCATATTTACTTACTTAAAAATAATTTTTTTGATATTGTTAATAAAATAGAAGGTTTTATATATAAAAACTATTTTTGATTACATACTGTACATGTAATAATTTTTTTTTTATTTTATTATTTTTAAAATATTATACATTTTATCAAATAAAAATTTAAATATCAAGTAAAAATTTATGAAACTGAATATTTAAATATTTTAATATATGCTAAACAAAATTTATTAATATTAAATTATCTGTTAAAACAGTAGTTATAAAAATTGAGAATGTGTTAAAATTTTGACAAAAAAATTAAAAAATTTTTATTTGGAAAAAAATCATTAAATGTAATAATAAATTTTTGTTCAAATGTAATAAAAATTTAGCCATAGATAGAATTCATTATGAAAAACAGGTTTATTTAGTACATAAAAGTTATTTTTATTAATAAAATAAAAGGTTTTATATATTTTTAATTAATTATAATAATTTTTATATGGTCCTTTATTTATTGGAGAACTGTATAAAGTATGGTATATTGAATTTCCAATTTTAATATAAGCAATCTATTGTATTTACTGCATCCATTTCCAATTAACAAATCAAATTCTATTTAATTTTTTTATTATCCAAAATTCTTAATTTTTATTATAATTCTTATAATTTTTTTTTTAGTTTACAAAAAAAAATTATTTCTGGTATAGCGATGACAGAATCTTTTAAAAAATCATATTACTATACAGTATATTATTTTTTATTAGTTGATCGCTCGTAGCGACGTTCATAAAACATCTTTTGAATATATTCTTTATATACTTTGCTATTTTCCATCTTTATTTATTTATTTTTTGAATAATCGGTAATATCGATAAATTACTTGCTTTGTCTATTAGAGAATAATTAATATGATACAATAATGAATGATTATTTCGTGACTTAATTAATTAGTGAGTGAGTAATTTAATTATTGAAAGCAGATAATGTTCAATTAATAATATTTCGAAAAATTTCTTCATGTTTTAAATATTTTCGTGTTTAAATACAGTTATACAAGAATTTGAAATTACAAACGAATTCGAGCCTCATCGACAATGCATCAGTTAACTTTTCTATAGAACAGAATTATTCTACTATTTATTGTATATAATCAAGATCACAATCAAATGTCCTAAAGTCTTGATAGATGATAAAAAGAAAAGAGAAATAAATGTCTTTTTCGGGAGGATAATTTGCGCGTGCTGTCGGAACAATAGCCGCCGTCTTCGTTCATCTGACTGAAGGTCAGTAAAGGAAGCCGATTTATGCGCACATAATTTGGCATAATTAGAACGTAGCCGAACTATCATGTATGATATATAAGAATGCTATATTTTTACAGGTTGTTGATTTATAAACAATGACTCTACTAAATTATTGGTTTTGTTAATGCAGTTGCTATGATTTATGCATGATGACATAATGTTCGTTGAATTTTTGTAGGTAAATAATAAAATTGTAATTCTTGCTAATTATTTTGCATTGGATAATTGATGTGAAATCCATCGTTCGATATCTCCTGATCCGTTGATATCAATATCACTGGTTGCATAATGTCCTTTTCCATCCAATAGTAATACTTTGTCATGATATTTTAACAGGTTCTTGTTGTGAGACACCGTGATGCATGTTATGCCATCCTCCTTGCATAGCTCGAAGAAGCGCGATTCAGTGGTGGAGTCTAGTAAACACGTTGATTCATCGAGTGCTATCATTATCAATTGATGATCAATATGTTATTATCGGTGTTGATCAAGTTAAAAGTTTGCTAAAACAACTGTTGCAATAATTACCCGCAAACACTGGCTTCCAAAAGAATAGTCTGGCAAATGATAGTTTTTGTTGCTCCCCAGGACTCAGTAATTTATTCCAATCAAGACCAAATTGTGCATCATAATTGCTCACAATGTTCTTTAAGTGTGTCAAGCCCACCTTCGCTAATAAATTTTCAACTTCTTTATCGGTTGCTGTAAAATGAAAAAAATATTTGAGATTACGAGAAACCAAAATAGAAATTTAACTTGACGCGTAAAATAATCAATCATTACCATATTGAATCTTCTCATCATTTATCATGGGGTAGGTTATCTGATCTCTTAAGGAACCAAACACCAAGTATGGGGTTTGCGGAAGATACATTAACATCTTTTGTCTAAAATGTAAATTTGGTCGTAAAACACGTCCTCTGACTACGGGCCATAATCCACACATCACTCGTAGTATTGATGACTTTCCGCTTCCATTAGGTCCTATAATCATCACATTCTTTTCTTGTTCTATAAGGAATTTGAAGTCAGACAATAGTGGCTTGTATCCAGACGGTGTGGTAAATGATACATGATCGAAAAGGATCGACAACTCCGAACTATTTTGTGAAGTTAGAAATTTGGTGATTAATCACGTGATACTTAATGCCAAAATCATGATTTTAGATTAACTTACTTTTGTTGCTCTTCAAATGGGTGATCGATGTCTACATTCTCAAGTTCCATGTTTATGTCGTCGAGTGCCTCCAACAGTTGACCGATACGTGAAGTGTAACCAGCCAAATCCGAGATTTTAGCTGATTGATCAATGATATTCGTAAATTTGTTTATTAGATACATCGAGAAGAAGGCATTCTGCAAATAAAATATTGGTATTAATAGTGGATCACTTATTTCGGACAAATGAACGCGCAACAAATGACACTCACCATGCTGATGATACTGCTTAGCTCTCCTTTCTCAACATTGTCATACGCGCCGGTGAATATGGGAATAGCTATCACAAGATAGCTCACGATGGACCCAAAGTAGGCAAATGAATAGGTAAATGCTATTATGGAAATAATACATGGGTGAATATTGAATCATCTCGACATTCGACTGAGAAAAGAAAAAATAATTACTTTGCAAAACGAACTCGCGTTCAATAATTTGACGTGTATATTCCAAAAGTTTATTGAAAACTGTGTCCAAGCGCGTCTTCTCCGCCTTCTCAGCCCATCCGAGAACAATAGACTCGGAAGATTGAAAAGCTCTTACATGAAGAAACCTAATTAAAAAGAACGTATTAATACGTATTATGACGCGGAAGGTGTACGCACTTTTCTTTTTTTTTTTTTCTGATATATACCTGAAATTCCCTTCGTAAAATTCTTTCATAAATACTAAATTCACCAAGGGTGTGATCATAAATTTGCTCGCCACGAGACCAATAAGGAAATAAAGATAAATCATGGCAGGTCCCAAGAATCCTCCAAGATTCCACGTTTGGTAAGTGTAATAGGCAATGAGAACCGGAGCCACCATTATTTCTTCGCAGACGGACCTCAAGGTCTCCGAAAATCTGTCAACATCTTGGGTAATACGTTGATCACTGAAACAGTAAAAATAAAGCATTAGTAAGTAGTGATAAAACGCGGACAAAGCCAACCAATAGAAACTCACGGATTATCGATGTCCGCGCGAGTGACCAGAAGTCGATAAAAGGAGTCTGATTTAATATATCGATCTTGCAAATGCTTGGTCAGAACCTTTCGCGTCGATAAAGAGAAGAAACTTCCAATTAATTTCATCAAGCTCATGCCCTATAAATGACGAGGATGGAATATGTTGTTAATTTTGAATTATTCGTACTCTTTCAATTTCATTTTTCGTAGAAAGTAGAAAACCAACCAAACCAGCTCCCAAAACGACAACGACCGAAAAGATGGTCACCATTTTGAACCCTTCTAGATCTTGTCCCACCAAAACCTTGTAAAATTTACTTGGGATGATCCCCGCGTAATACACCGCAATCTCCTTTGACAGACTCATTGTGATAAACAGTGTCCATATTAGAATCAAGTTACCATTGGGATTCACAGGTGAGAAGAGTATCCTGAGTATGCGTAAGAATCTCCTGCAGAACAGTCGATCGAATGATGATTGGTGTTTAGTTATTCGATTGTTAAGTTCAATTGTGTCCAAAGGAATTGGTTTTGTTATTCTATTGAGTTTAAAAAAAAAAACAGATAATGAAAAGAACGAATTAATAGATTTGTCGGATTAGAAAGAAAAAAAAATTTTTTGCTGCATAATGCGAGTCTTACAGAAGCTCATCCTCATCTTTACGAGCGAGTGCATTTATGAATGCGCCATCCAAATGTTCTGTTTGGTCGTCTGTGGGTTCATTCACGGGAACTGGGTGATATGAATAATCACTACTCATTTTTTTATTTAATCTACTGCGCCAAAAGTCTTATGGTAAATATTTGAAGTTTTTTTGGAGGTTGCACGTATTTATAGAGAATTTTATTTATTCCAAACAAGAAGGGAATCTCAGAATAATGACGTCACAGGGACGATACGAGAATAACTGGACCAGGAACTAAAATAAAATTAATCGACGACGAAAAGGTCTTCCTGTAGTGTAGGCTTTAGACAGAAAAAAAATTTTTTTACTTGTGCAGTATACGTATTTATAACAAGTCTCTCACACAACGGACCAATCGGAAAAAACCTTGGTCAGCACACAATAACACCATATAGATAGCACTGAGAAAAGGAACTAGAATGATAATCAACAGTTTAGACAAATTAAATACTCATGTATCCGAGGCTTTATCAAGAATGAGAGCATGTCAATGAAGGTATGATAAAGCATAAAATGAAAGATTACTGTCATGTTATGTACCCCGATATAGAAATAGTGTTTGTGGGAAAGATGAACCCATGAATACGTTTGATAAACAAAGATTCGCCTTTTCGAATATAATGAACGTCCCAACTATTGTAATCTCGTCACCCGCACCTCTTTGCCCCCGACCATCACCTCATTATTAGGCGTCTCCAAGAATAACTTTAACCTATACGCATTTGCCCATATCTTTGTTACAGTTATTTCTTCGGGAAGAGAAACTTGCTGAAATTCAAGTTTCTTTGAACAATCGCGGCTCCCCATGTGACTTTTGTCTCATTTCGATTTCCTTTAAGGGAGTTGAACGCTGCATATCGTAGTAACAAGATGATGATGAGCATCAGAATCAGCATGATTCTTTATTAACCCTCTTTGCATTTGACTAGATCACACAAAACACTTTATTTCACCAAGAATCCTTCTGTTCCACATTGAGTTCGTTTCCCTCTTCGAGAGACCGTAATAACTATTGAAAGAGGTTTAACAGTGGTCATTATTAAAGAGGAATTTTCCGTTTTCGTTACACTATTGAAAGAATAATTTCTGCAATGCCATATTTGTAATGGATACAAAATTAACTATTGAGAAAGAATGGGATGAACACGGAAAACCAAATCCTGAAAATAACACATCCGATGTTTCTCATGGAACGGAATTTCCCAATATGCTTATGAATAAGGTATCCTTCAAAGAGGACAGGAAAGTCGAATAGGTCATTTTATTAAGTTCGTTTGGGTTCTTCTGGCGGAAACAACAATCCGTTTTGTTATTCTGCGCAAGTGTGTGTGTGATCACGTAGCTTTTCCTTTTATCACATTCTCTTCTGGTCTATCACTATTTTTAGTGGTATATTGTATATTAACAGTGCTATATCAATGTTTATCCGTGCGTATTTGTTTTATTTTATGATCTCATCGACAGCAGGATTTGTGCAATTGTTTTGATTTCTCCACCATTTCAGAGTCACTTTGTTTGACCATGATCCCGTTTCGGTCGCAAAAAAAGCAATGAAAATGTGATAGCATTATGCGTCATTCTACCTTGGTTTTCTCTCTGCAATTCCATGCCGCGAGAAACTCTTTGCATCTCTAGAACTATCCATATATTTCGGATTTACATGCAATGTGGCTTGGTAACAAAAGAAGATTTGTTTTGTTACCTTAATTCGTGACCTGTCAATCAAGCATATGTTCCGGTCTTTGACTATACGATTGGTGGATGTTGCCAAAGTGTGATTTCTCATTCTACTTTTTTATGTGGCAGGGCTCAAATGCCAATCACAATTATACAATTGCTATGCCAAGTTTTAAGACCATCCAAGTAACCAATCGCCAATCGAAGACCCGTTTCCTTCTGGTGAAATAACACCATATAAGGATAGAGATGCATAGATGAACTGTTTGCGTAAAGATCATCTGGTCTTAATATTGTTGTCGAGTTATTGTGAAAAAAGTTTTTTTTTTTTGACACATTGGATTACCAACACATTTTCCCTTTTGGTACTTTTTAATTTCCCCATATACAACTTTATACATTATCTGTTGCAATTTAAAAAAATATTGAAAGTACAAATTTTTATCTTGTTGGCACGCTGTTTACTCATCCAATTGATTTTCGTCATCTCGCCCATGTGTTTTATGTCTCCTTAAGGAGCAAGGCTCGTATTGTGTTGACATCCTATAAATTTTAGGGAGACCAACTTGATTCTCGGTATCAATTTAATAGGTTACAGAGCTGAAGATGCAATTGTTACGTAATCTATAGGTTGGGCGTTCTTTCCAATATTTTTAAATTAACCCCCTGTATGTGTACACACGCGGTGCATACCTAGGTAAACATACGCATTGCACCCGCATCTATAAATCCATATTTCAAAGGCGTGATTAACGCTCTTCAAAGATGTGATAAAACGTCGACTATAATTCGGCATATTGATACTGTACATCAATAAGTTATTCTACTATATTTGGTTTCTATTTAGACTTTGTTTTTACTTACGTCATAATAAAAATAGCTTTTAGGTGACAATGATAAAAGGTTTATTTATCCTTTGCATGGCATTAAAGGAGAAGATCACAATAGAAAAAAACGGGGGTACAATTCATTTCCAAAAATTCAAAAAAGGATTTCCGCTTCTTATTTTACAATACGGTGGTATCAAATGATGACGGATTTGTCTAGGCGAATGGCTTATCTGATTTTTGTTTTTCTTATATCCATTTATCGGAAACCGTAACTTTTTGTGAAAATATAGAAATCAATTCTACACCCAAATTAATTATCACGATAAAAATGCATATCGACGAATGTTTGTTATTTAAAATAACCAGTAAATTCAAATAATATAAAATAAAATAAAAAAGGATATTTATTAAAAAATATGATATCTTGATTGCTATCGATTAATTTTTTATAACTAATTTTAATACTTTAAAATTTAATTTTTAATAAAAAAAATTTTTTATCAAATTTGTATTATTATAATCACCATGTTTTCAAACTTTATTTCAATATATTTCTTATTGATTTTTGTGCAATTATTTTTTAATATCAAAAATAATTAATTAATTTTAAAAAATTTTCAGTGTATATAAATAAAATAATTAATATAAAATTTAATAAAATTTAATAAAATTTATTATTTGTTTATTTTAAAGCAATATTTAATAAATATATATTAATTTTCTTTTATAAAATAAAATTTATTTTTTAAAACAAATTATATTTTGTAAATATATATAATAAAATAAAAATATATTTTGTAAAATGTATATTAAAAAATATATTAATTCAATATATGAATATTAATTTATGTATTTTTATAATATTCAAATAATTATGTATTTTTTAATTTTTAATATTTTTTTTATCATATAAAATAAAATATTGATTATTAAATTATATTTTTAATTGATTTTTGTAAAAATTACTAATTTTTGATTAATTTTTTTGATTTTAAAAAAATTTTTATTAAATAATATAAAAAATGATTCACAATATGATTTTGTTAAATTAGCTAAAAAAGACTAAAAAGTATCTTGAGCCAGTTCTATTAATACATTTTGTCTGAAGACAAGTTTAAACCAATAGATTAGATGGTTTAAACCAGTAGTAGAATTTTTATCTCTTAAATAAGTTTCTCTGAAAACATAAATTCACTTTTAGAGTATATATTATATCAATGAATTTAAATATAAGTGAAAATAACAGATTAACTTAAATTAATCTTATAACAATGTAATTGTATATAAATAACTTAATAAAAATTAAATGTTATATACAGTGTGAGTCATAAATTTTTGGAATTGGTTTTTTAATATAATTTTTTTAATAACTATTTAAATATTATGAAAATTTATAGAAATATTTTTGAAATCATATAGTAT
>CAJVPV010004031.1:0-10491 GCA_910591835.1 Acaulospora morrowiae | reverse complement strand
ATAAATTTAAACATACTCTTTGCCCTGTATGTAACGAGAGCTTTCTATCATTAGTTCTTGTAAATGGAGAATGCCGTTGTTGTTACACTGAGAAGGCCTCTCCAAAGAAATTCTTGGCAGAAAATAACATGAATCCTGGTGAAGTACCTGAAGAGCTTCAAGGTCTTACAGAAATTGAGGAAATGTTAATCGCACGAGTATTTCCCGTAATGACAGTCTATAAACTTCATGGAGGACAGCATGGATACCGCGGAAACGTAATCAATTTCCCCCAAGACATATGAAAATTTGCTACTCATCTCCCTCAACATCCATTGTTATTAGATGTGCTTGTTATACGTTGCAAATCTGCAAATAATTTGGCAGCATTTAGAGATTTTAGAATTTGTCGTACCAAGGTTACTAATGCATTATACTGGTTAAAGGAAAACAATCATTACTATACTGATATTGTTATTGATAATGAAATTCTTCAGTCTTTGCCTATCAATGGTTCTATTGATAACCAACTTCAAAATAATTAAGTGATTGCTGAAGATTTAGATTTTGAAGATGAGGATGATGTGATTACATGTACCTTTGTTCTGTTTCTTCCTTCAACATATTCTGAAAACGATGTTATCAATAAAATCCTACACTACACTCTGAACAATAATATCCTCAATTGTATGCAAAATGAGAACCATCCTATATCATGGCCACAGATTAACAACTATCCTGTCAATGAATTCCAAACACCAGGATATATTGCATGTGCATTTCCAACTCTTTATCCAAGAGAGTATGCAGATCTTCATATGGAACGTATTAGGGACATTAAGCCAGCCAAATACTTTAAGCACCTCCTTCAATATAAAGATGGGAGATTTGCATGCCATACTCGCTGGCGGTATTTTGCTCTAAATTCACAGATGCGATGGTAAGCATTATAAGAAGGGAGAATTTACATTAAACAAAATTTAACTGATGATTAACTTACCATTACTAATATTCAGGAAAGAATCGCTCAAGGTAACAGGAATATTGCCGACAAGATTATGCAATATGGTGAGGGTTTATGTGGATCTCGACAATTTTAGAATGCACGGCGTTGTGAACTATCTGACATGATTAAACAAATAGGTTCACAAGGCTTAGTATTCTTTACATTCAGTGCTACCGATCTGCATTGGCCCGAGCTCCATAAACTCATGTCATCTAATGAAAATTACGCAAGAGATATTAGATCAACTAAATATAACCATCAAAACATCATCAATAACCCTCATATCACAATCCGGTTTTTCAATAAACGATTTGAGATTTTTTTTAATGATGTTTTAAAACCGCAATGGGATTTGGAAGATTGGTGGTATAGATTTGAATGGCAACATCATGGTAGCATCCATGTGCATAGAATCGGAAAAAGACGAAATGCAACTGTAATAGAATGGAAACGAATGAAGAAAGATAAAAATGAGATGAATGCGGTAGTAAAATATCTTGATACTCTTGTTACCACAATAAATCCAGGGTTAAATATACCCATTCCCGATCGCCATCCATGTCAAAAACGTAGTAATGAACTATATAATAATCAGCAAGACTATATTGATCTAATTAACAAGCTACAACGACACACAAAATGCAGTTCTTCATACTGTCTTCGTATTAACCAAAAAGGTCAACAAATCTGTAAATTCGGATACCCTAAAGAAAACACTAAGCATACCTTCGTATATGATAATGACCATGGCCAGCCAGAATTAATAACAGCAAGAAATGATCCATATGTTAACCCACATAGCCGATTTCAACTACAAGGTTGACGAGCAAATGTTAATTTAAAGCCAATTCTCAGTACTCACGCAGTCCTGCAATATATTTCAAAGTATGCAAGCAAAGCAGAACCACAATCAGCTGCTTTTTCAGAGATACTAAACAAGATCCTTAGTGATGGAAAACCTGATGATCCATTATTTACCTCAATCCAAAAACTACTTATCCATAGTATCTCAGAACATGATATTTCTGCACAAGAGACTTGTCATCTTCTCCTTAGTATTCCCCTTTATTATTCAAGTCATCAATTTATTTCCTTGAATTTTAACAAAGAAACACCAAGATGGATTTGTGGTACTGGAGAAAGTGAAAATTTTTTTATAGGTAATAAGTCTAAACAGACAAGACAATCACCTTTAAAAACATATTGGAATCGATCTACCGAATTTGAGGATTTCACATTATTTCACCTCTACTTGACACATAAATTTATCAACAATTGCTGGATTAAATGTAAATAAGAAAATATTATACATATCTTCCCATGCCCGTCACCACTGTGCGAAGGAACAGAATGGGAAGAGTTCTGTCGTGTGAAGGTTCTTCTTCACGTCCGCCATCGAGATCTTTAACAACTAACTAAAAATGATACTATCATGTGGTTAACTCTATATAGCTACTATCTTCAAGAGATTAATGCTGACCCAATTGATCTGCTTGGACAACCTATAGATAATGAGAAAAGTGAAGACATTAATGAAGAGTATGAAGAACTACTTGAAGATGATGAGCAAGACGAATTCAGACCTGATTGGATGCTTCTGGCGGGGATGGGTTCAAGTACAATCATCGATTGTTCTTCTGACCTAGGATCTCAAGACATGGATAAGAATCATGACTGGATTAATGATGCCAGAAAACGATACTCTAATATAGATCTTATAGAATCTGATAACTTTGTGAGTCGAGCTTCTAGTAGTAGCCAATAGAATTCTGAAAATGAAGAAAATGAAGATTTAATTATGGATTTTGTGGATTATCAGACATTAAATGAAAAACAAAAGATAATATTTAAGCGAATAGAATCTCATTACCACAGTATACTTACAGATGGCCAAGTTGAACCATTAAAGATTATTATAATGGGAACTGCAGGGACTGGAAAGTCCTATCTCATTAAATCAATCTGAGGTCAACTTCATAAGATGACAAGAGGATCTAAGTCGCCTATACTTGTGCTTGCATCAACAGGTGTCGCAGCCTTTAACATTGATGGGATGACGATTCATTCAATACTTTCCATTCCAATAAATAGTATTAACCATCTTGACATCAACGGTGAATGGCTAAAACAGCTACAAAATAGGTTACAAAATGTAATATATTTTATAATTGATGAGAAAAGTATGATAGGTCGCCGAATGCTTGATTTAATTGACATGCGGCTTCGCTAAGCCTTTCCCGAACATAGTAATGAACTCTTCGGTGGAAGATCGATTATTATGTTTGGCGATTTTGGCCAGCTCCCACCTGTACTTAATCTTCCCATGTACATTAACATTCCACAAGATACACTATCTAATAACGGTTTTGCAGCATACAAAACGTTTAAAGAAGTATATAAGCTTGATATTGTTCAACGTCAATCTGGAAACTCCAAGGAACAACAAGACTTTCGAGATATTCTCTTGAGACTGCGCAATGGAGAGTCTACTTTAACTAATTGGAAAACTCTTACCACACGACTCAAAGGGAAACTAAGTATAGCAGAGTGTGAAAAATTCCTTAACGCTGTGTTCATCCTAACAAAATGGTCTGATGTTAATATAGTCAATATGGATTGACTTAAGTCTTTAAATATTCCAATTGCCAAAATTCACGCTATACATACAGGTGGCAATGAGGCTAAAAAAGCCGACTCTGATGTGGCACATGGTCTTGAAGCACAGATATTACTAGCAAGAGGCACACGCATTATACTGACAGTAAACCTATGGACAGAAATTGGATTAGTTAATGGTTTAATGGAAACTATCCATGACATTTTATTTAATAATAACCAGTGACAACCTTTTCTTCCTATAGCAGTTTTTATCTCTTTTGAAAATTATAAAGGTCCCACCATTACCACCTTAGAAGGCTTAAAAGTTGTCCCGATTGCGTTCATTCGACGGACTTGGGAGAATAAATATGGTATAACATACTCACGTTTTCAAATTCCTGTTCGTCTTGCGTGGGCTATTACAGTATACAAAAGTCAGGGGCTCACAATACAAAAGGCTGTAATAGATCTCGGCAATAAAGAATTTGTCTGGTCTTTCATTTGTGGCGGTGTCTAGGGTTCGTACCTTCAAAGATCTCCTATTCAGGCCATTTAACTTCGAAAGACTTCAACGTATTAGAGATTGCAAAAGGTTACAAGATAGAAAAGGTGAAGAGGTGCGATTGGCTTCTATGATATTATCTAATCTAATCTAATTATCGTTATTGTCGTTATAACCTAAATCAACGTTTATTTTGATTTTTTTTTTTTTATTAACAATATATTAAAACGTGATGTGTGTAGATAAACCGAAAAATTCATATGATTAATTATCATTATTGTCATCATAACCTTAATCGACGTTTATTTTGATTTTTTTCTTTTATTTTATTAATTAACAATATATTAAAACATGACACGTGCGGACAAACAGAAAAATTCACGTGATCGTAATTATCAAAGGGTATAGTAAAAGTATAATGTCCTACGCTATGCTTCGAACAATAAAGCTAACTTATTACTAGTGTTAGCCTGGTAAAAATTACATGGTATAGTCACGTACCATGACTATCGCGTCGCGTACCCTGGAAATTTAGGATAGCATTAGTAATTAATATAGCAAAATGTAGTTATAGAGGCTTATGTAACTTACCCATAGTTTATTTTAGCCCTGATAGTTTAGTATCATCAATTCATGCATCAATAGTATAGCTGAGGGATTAATAATTAATAAGCAGGTGGGTAAATAAATAGCAGCAGTGTAGAAGAAAGGGACGACACGAATACGCACAAAGTAAATTAATAAAAAAGAAAAGGGATTAAAAGAGAAATGATAGTTACTTTGAGTTGCCATAAAGAGAAAGTAATAATTAACAACTTACCTTTTTGAGTACATACCGTTTTAGGAAGGATAACCACCGCTAGAAGGACATAGCCCAGGGTATCAGGAAGAAAACGAGTGCCGGGAAAGAAAAAAAGAGAAGTTAATTAGTACTGCCCGGCTAAATCAATTATACACACCTCAACTTACCTTTAGTAATGTGAACTTTGGACCGGTGAAGTAACTGACTCGCCATTTTCTGGCCCAACACTAGATTGGAATAAGATTTTTCTTTGATTTTGAAGAAAAATAAAACTAATTCAAGAAGAAAAAAAAAATATCAAATTATTTATTTTTTATTTTTTTTTTAAAGTACATCAGCGATAATTGTTTGGCTGAGTATTTATTCAATAACGATATTTATATATATCTTTCAACATTACTATCTAGAACTATGCTATAACATATCGGTTGTTAACTATACCCAATACTTATCAGGATTACTTCAAATAACAACGTTTTCTGTAGCTTGTTCTTAACTATATTAGGTATAAAGACTAATTTACTGGACAAAGGTAATCCTTTGTTGAACCAGTAGCATGCATTTTCACTAGTAATCGGATAGCTTTATTTCTAACTGGGAGGAATTAAAGAGAAGTTGAAAGGGGACACCAGGGGTAATATCTATGGCAAATAAAGCTACATGATTACTGCTTGCTCTATCAGGGATAAATCCCTTTATTATCACCTGTAGCTGGGCTAATCATTTAATTTCTTACTTGTCCAATGATACCTAAGAATGTTCAAGATACTTATAACTGGTGCTTATCGCCTGAATATCGACTTACACATTGCAGGAAACAGGACTTATAGCTAGAAGCCTTCTCAGGATAAGTACTGCCAGACCGATTTATTACTGAATTGGGATGAGACTAGGGCAGGGATCTGCATAAAAGACACCGGATATTAGAAAAAGGATCACCAAACCATCTTTACCAAAAGCAGACACCTTATATATCTTACAACTTCTAGCAATCATCGTAATACCAACTGGACAATCTTCGTGCTATGACATCTTTTCTGGGGATCACAATCTCAACATTCTACTGGATCAGCGTGCGAATGACTTATTATGGAAAACAGGGCTTAACAGGTTATGGCTCCAGATACCATTTTTAATTCGGTTCAATCACCATCACCTGGGGTTGAACTGGTATCTTGTGATCTGACCTGTGGAGTGTTAACCGCTACACTATGGACCCACAGGTCAATATCAAATTATATCTTTTATTAAAAAATATATTTTATTACTTTGCTTTTTTTGTTATAATTAATTATATCATTAGATAAAAATTATATAAGATAAAAAAAAAAAAAAAAAACTCTTTCCCACAACACCTCCATCCATAGAAAATTATCTTTTTAGGAAGCTTTTTTCTTTCAAGGAACTTTGTCTAGCGGAATATGTCTTTTGGGAAGAAGACATAGACCAAAGGACTGATTTAGAGCAGTGGGGTTTCAAGGATAAGATTGGCTCCTGGGGTTTCCAGCAATGGAGCCTGCACTAAGAGGTCTAGTAACTGGTAACGGCACTGGGCAATAACTTGGAACAGAGAAGACAAATAAAAAGAAAATTTTCTATGTGAAGGCCATTTCTATACACAACTGCTACAAAACAAACACATCTCTCATTTCTAACTCAAAAACAATCACACTCTCAAGAGGCAGCATTTTATTTTTTTAGAGTTTTTTTGTTTTCTGCTGATGGTAACTAGTGCAAGATTTCACATAATCTTCTGACTAGTTATCAGTCCTTGCTTATAAATTTCAATACAAAAACTGCAACTAGCTTACCCCCATCAAATGATCTACAACACACAAAACACCAATCATATTCTGTACTACCTCTATACACCAAAACAACATAACAACTTATCGGATTGGGAGAGCACATGATCAGTGCCCTGCACGGGTTCTGGTAATCACAATACAAAACAACTCACCCAAACAATATAATAGATATCTGGAACGTGTTTCAGTCACCCTATTATTTACATCACAATACAACAACATCACATAACAACAATATTACAAAATTACACATGACCAAACCCATCAAGTTATATGTGGCTTGCGCAGTGCTGACACCTGACTGAAACAACTAATTACATTCAAGAACCATATTTAACAAAAGCTTTAATATTTTCTTTTTCTTTTTCTTTCTACTCAAATATTTTACAATGCCGGTGATCTTGCCTCAAATGTTTTTTTTATTTTTTATTTTTTATAACAAATAGTTTCTCAGGTTTTCCCTGCTCAAGGGTTTTTCAAATGATATACTGTATGTAGTTGAAACCAGTCAATATTCAATACCAATCATAAGTGCAAATTAGTTGTTTTTTTATTAAAAAATAATCTAGAATTTTCATTCTTAAAAGTTTTTCAAATATTGTTATCATAAATATTGTATAACAATTCATTAATATTTGATCAATTTACCCAATGTCAAAGACTAAATTCAAAATTCGAATTTTGATATATCTGAAATAATTGCTGCCAAATAGTTGCATATGGAAAAATTAATTTTGACTGGTTAATGCTTTTATTTAATAATTTGGACTGTGTAGATAATAAAGTATTGCAAATTTTTCTTTGAGTTGTTGAATTTGAAAATTCAACATAAACACACTTTATTATTGATAGTTGATTGTTTTTTCTAAAACTTAGTACATCATCTTGTTTATATAATTTGTGATATTTTTGACATGCTACAAAATTATATATAATAATCTATAAAAAAGTTCATATTTACTATCTCCAATTTTAATTAATACCAACTTTATGAATTTTATAAGTGCTTTTGTTGCAGTATCCAACAAATTAAATTTTATTCTAAAGTTCAAAATCTATAATAAAATTTATATAAAATGATTATCAGCAAATTCATTAGAATGTGGTGACACTTTATAATTAGGAGCTAAATAATTTTCAAAAATGTTATTAAAACTATTATTAAATTCATTTTTAACTTTAGATTCAGATTCATTCATTTTTGACATTTGACATTTTCAATATTAGTATTATTTAGTATTAAATTTTGTTGATTATTATTATTGCTTAAAGCTATAATTTGATTTAGTGAAATATTCTTAGTTCTTTGCCAAATAGTAAATTCTTAATCTGCTAAGTTTTTAGATTTTGTTTTTTGATATCTATGCAAAAACTCTGTTTGTAAGTCAACAAGTAATCCATTACATTTATTACAATTGCAAATAATTTTTGTTTTTTTAGGTTTTTTTTTTTGAACTTTTGTTAAATAAAGCTGAGATTGAATACTTCCTTGCCATTTCAATTGACAAATATTAAACATAAAGTAACAAAAGTTATCATTTAACTTAGAATTGCCAAATGTTGACAATTCTTAATATAATATACAAATTTTAATATAATACAATAAATTTTTATTTAATAAGACTAAATAACAAATATAGTATAACAAATTTAAATATAACAATACCAAATAACGAATTTTTAATATAAAAATACTAAATAAAAAATTATAATAATACAAAATAATACAAATAATAATATAATAAATATTGAATGACTTGTGAGTCAATAATGCAGTGGTTAGTACTTTACAGGTCAGATCACAAGATATCAGTTCAATTCTATGTGGAGGCGATTGAATCAGATTAAAAATAATATCTGATGTCATAACCTGTTATGCACTATTTCTCATAAGAAGCCAATTTACATACTAATCTAACAGATATTAAGATTGTAACCTAGTTATAAAAGAAGTTATAGCATGACAATCATCTAGTTGGTGCTACAATAATCATTAAAAGATATTTATAAAGGTAAAGAAGAAGTTCAGTTTTGAGTAATGATAGTTTGGTAATTCTTTTTTATGATACCTAGGATATCTCTTCCTATAAAAGTAATCATGAAGATCCTTTTCGAGACTACTTTGACAGTTGCCTCTTTAAATTGGACAATTGCAATTAGACTGATATTGTGAACAATTAGTCAGTATAAGTTCTTGACTGTCTGGATGACTTAGAAGTTAGTATAGCATAGGATATAGAAGATTTCTTCAATAAAGTTTTATTTGCTTAAGATAGGTATCACCCTAGTGCACCATATTTCAATTTCTCTTTAATCCTATACAAAACCTAAAATAAAATGGATTAGCATAATTTGCAACACTAATGGAGCTTTGGCACTTTAGTTTTGGCACTTACCCCTTGTAAACTATGTCAACAGCAACAAACCAATATAAAATAAAATCAATATAGTTATATGATGTTGTAGTTAGATTATAGATAGTAATTTCTGTAATACATAAAATATATATGTGACTCTAAATAATAAAGCACACTATGGCAAGACCTAGCTAGTTAACCAAAATAAAAAAAAATAATAAATAATAAATGTTGAATTATATAACAAAACAATACATAAAATTTTATATAAATATCTTTATTAATTTAATCAAAATTAATTTTTACTGAAATATCTAAACAACAAGAAAAACTATCTAATAAAAATGTTTATAGAAAAAAGTCACAATATTCATTACCTTCACAATCTTCAAAACATTTTTTATAATTTTAACAATCATTTTTATCTGTTATATCAGAAGAGTATACAACAACCAGTAGTATCAAAGGTTCAATTTCTGTAATGGCAGCCAAATTGCTCAAAGGAAGACTATTTCTTTTATTACTTGCAATCTTAGCAACTGAAGTTGCATAAGTATTGACTTCTGAACTGAAGTTTGTAACTCGAACTCAAAAGAAAATAGAAAAATATATAATTTAAATTATTTTTGAATTATAAAACTTACTTTTACTAATTTGTCAATTTATTTAGAAAATAAAAAGTTATGTATGAATGTAAATGAACTAGAAAAAACAAATGCTGATTTGAAGACACAATTAGTTACACTGGAATATATAAATAGAATATTTTTCAACAAATCAAATCAGAAAAAGAAATATATTGAATATCTAAAAAAGGAAAATGAACAACTAAAATCGCATGAATTGTTATTAAAGCCAATAGTAGTTGTAGAAACTACAAAGTAATATCTGAACCTCAAAACCAACCCAAATCTTAAAATCAATCCAAACCTAAATATCAATCTGAACCTGTGCCTGAAACTAAAACTGAAATATAATTTCAAATTTTGAAAAAATACCAAATATATTAAAGAGCTAAAGAATTAAGCCCAAAGAAACAGATAAAGGTGTTAAAAAGAGTAAAGATATCAAAAAGAGCAAAGTAATAAAAACAGCTGAACCTTTAGAAACTATTTCTGATGAAAACTATTTCTAAAGAACTTTAACTAAGGATAGACAAAGTTTATTCAAGTAATACAAATAAAAAAATATTAAGCAAGTTAATATTCAAATTATTAAAATTAATGGCTCCATATTTTAATTCATCATAAAAGTAGCTGAATGATTGGTTAGATACTTTATATTATCATCAAAGAGAAAGATATTGAAAGGTACAAATAGGAAAACTAAATATAAACAATTATCACTTATATACAAATAGTTAATTAAATGAGGTAAAATTAATTGATATTTATATTATATTACTTGTATTAATTTTTATTGAATAATAAAGAAAAGAG